>CANHQG010000094.1:0-113465 GCA_947462335.1 Harmothoe impar
TTCATGAACAATAGTAATTAAGTAGCATATATACTTACTATACGTGCATGTATAAAGGAGTGGTCATTACTTAATAATAAAGGGGATGGATCTGGGGAAACAAAATTATCTGAACTCCTCAAGGAGGGGGTGGGAAACCAAAAATATGCTGACCTCTCTTGAGGGGAGACCCCCCCCCCCAAAAAAAATGCTTTAAGCTAAAAACCAGCTTATAAATAAAACAGGCCAGCCGGGTGCAGGGCGTAATGTAAAATCTCTGGACCTCCCTTAGGCCACTCAAAATAAAATGTTTCTCATCACCCAGGATGCTGTTTCTCCACAAATTCGAGGAAGTCCGCAAATTTGCGGACGTCCGCAAATATATTTATGGAGCTCTGCAAATATATACGGATGTCCGCAAATATATACAGAGGTCCGTATTTGTATGCTTTAGTACCAAAAGACAACTTCCGTATATATTGGCGGAGCTCCGCAAATTTATAGAAGCAAAGTTGCGGCGCTCCGCAAATTTGCGGAGCTCTGCAAATTTGTGGAGAAACAGGAGCCAGGAGTGACAAATATGACGAGGGCGTTTTTTGTTTTAATTTTTCTTTACTGGGGGCTAAAATATATAGGTAATGCAAATGATTTTCAGATTTTAGTAGTTACCCAGTAAACAAAAAACGTTATTCAACATTTTGTAACGTTATTTAACGTTATACAACGTTTCTCTAAGGCTCCTCACTATGGCATAACGTTATATACAGTTTTAGAACGTTATTTTGACGTAAGATAACGTTTTTTTGTTAGCTGGGTAAGCATTTATTTATCCATGAAAGTTGTTATAATGCAAGTTATTCCTAGCTCTCTGCATTACTGACAGTATAAGCTTTAATTTGATGCCAAATATGCCAATATAAATGTTGTTGACAGATTTTTCATTTAAAATCTAAAAAAATATCTAAATTTTTTTTTCTCTGAATCACGATTTTCATGATGCGCACGGTGATGAGAAACAACTTCGTTTTGAGTGGCCTTATGATAGGGACATTTAAATAAAGATGGTCTTACTTCTCTTAACTTTAGTATCTCAATTTCAAAACAGAGGGCACCACCTTCAGAGCGTTATCTTAATGTTATCTTAAACTATCTTAGACCATCTTGAAAGTATCAATCTGTAAATAAAGATGGCGCCACTAGTGGGATAGGCTAGTTATTAGTATTTAATGGGGTGGGGGGTGGGGGGGTTCTGGCCCCCAATCCCCTTCTTTTTCTTCTTTTTTTAGATGTATATGTTGTCTCAACTGGGTGTACAGTCTCAGCCGTGCCGACTCTATAAAATCTACTGAGCGTGCCGCCATTTGGAGTTGACTGGGGTTGGAGACTGCTGGGTATAGGGTATGTACAATGCTAAGGCAAACCTAAGGTAGCATAGTTTGGGTATGTGACACTAGGTGGAAGGAGCTACACATTGAGATCTTAATTAAGATAATGCTCTAAACGTTGGTCCACGCACCTTGGAGAGCTATCTCGTATTTGCCTAAGGGAGTGCTTAATTTTCAACAACGGGGGTGGGGTTTGTGTGGACTGCACACTTCTTTTTCATCCTTGGGTCAAGGGGTTGAACATTTTTACTCCTACCCCTCGGCCATGGCAGGGGTCGAATTTACCCACCCCTTTCCAATCCACCACTCCCTAATATCAAATTGTTTAAATCTAGATGATATCCAGAAACACATAATATGACATGGCTCTGATTTAGTTAAAACTAAACAATGTTTGACAATATTTTAATAATGAAAGTCACCAGATTGACTCACTAACTCCTTCAGTATTAGGGACATAGAAAAATAGTTAGATTTCCCTCTTAAAAAGTCAGAATACTATTCGGGCAACTTAGGTAAGTGGGAGCTTATTCTTGATAAAGTATTGCTAAAGAATATGAAGAATGAAAAAACATATTTAAAAAGCAAAAACATGTACTTATATTTAAGTGAACAATTTGCTGAATTAATGAAATATGAAACCATGCAGGCCTCATATAAGGGGATGGTACGTGAACTTTTTGTTTTTTGCAAGGTTATGAGCTTGACCCATTAAATAGATACGGTACCGGTGATCACATATTTCAATTTCTGATAACATACCGTATGTAGGGCATAGCCTACTTGGAACATGGATCGATCAAACACTGTGTCAAACAGGCAAATGCTCACACAGGTAGATGACAATACTGTCATGATGTAAACCATGGCTGTATTACTTACGGCATCTCTGAATAACGTACAACAACTACCGCAGAATGGTAGAGCTGCTTAACGAAGGTGAGTGAAACATTAATTCAATTCACAAGTCTTTGAAGCTATCTGTATGGACCTTTAACTCATGATACGTGTGTATGCAAATACAGGAAGTCCTATTTGTTACTTTGGTCATACATGTCATACATGGGTATGGAGGACCGACTAGCCATAGGACCGAGTGGAAAGATCAGTGCTGAACCAACAGCTAAATTAGACATCCATATGCCCTCATGTTTACATTACTATCAAGCCAATTAATACCAATTAGCTGGGATGGAGAAGAGACCAAGGGTCTTTTCCAGAACTTTTGTCACTGATTCTCTTTCTTCTGACACGAAATTGTGCAGCTATATAATCAAACTATACTCTCCAATACATTTACACATGATGACCATAAAAAGTTCTATCACATCATATAACTTTTATCTCATTTATTTATTTCCAATTTAAGTTATGTGTGTCTCAAATAGCCTCTATACACAATTTCACCACACTATTCCAACGCCCAGGTCGCATATTACCTGACAATACGACCTACCAAGCCCCAGCCCACTAGATTTGACATGGCGACATGTGCCTTTTTGGGGGGCATAGTGACAAGGGTCAGGTGGAATAAATAGATAGTGACATAGGACATTTCTTAAAATCGATATGGCGACATATATTATGACACATAAAGCACTCAGAGAGCCTGAGCTGGTAGTGGATCATCCCTACCTGGACCCTCACCGGCGGGGCCCTTACCCTCAGGCTCCTGGACATAGCTAGGGGAGTTGGACAGTCCATTTCCAAAGAGGGAGCTTCCATAAAGTATATACGCACCAAGGGGAAAAATGTTGCGTACATAAACCCTTTATCTTAAAGTTAGTATATCCGATGATTGGGGCTCAAAAACATTTTTTCTTAAAATTGAGTCAGGATGTTTGCAAGTAACATATTATTTCCCTTCTTAGCTATTCCATTCGCCCTTATTCCCTACCATTTTGCTCAAATTTGATTTTATTACCCAATAATTGGTCATTTTGGAATAAAATCGTGCACGATTCTATTGTCCCCATTGAAAATACACTGAAAATACCATGGTTGGATCCCTTGGGACCCTCTTTCTGAGCTGTTACTGCCCACTGATACCATTTTAACCCCCCCCCCCCCAAACCCATTAATGATATACTTTTACAGTATTTGGAACATCTATATAAGGAATTTAATACAGTCAACTCCCTCCTAACGGCCACCCCTCTATAGCGGCCACCCCACGAATGCGGCCACATTTGAAAAGTCCCAACCGTTTTTCCCTTTATTTTAATGTAAATAACTCCCCCAATTGCGGCCACCCCTCTAATGCGGCCACCTTGCCCTGCGGCCACCGATTTTATAGTCCCAAATGAAGAATTACTCCCTCTAATGCGGCCATATTCAGAATAATTCAATGAAAACTTGACATGTATTTCCGTTTACCAGTTTACATGTGGACTCTGGTCACATTGGTAGTCACTGAGGTGGGGGGGGGGGGGGTGGTGGCTGAGGAGCTCCAGCTTTAGCACCTCACTTTCTCAGCTTCAAGGCACCTCCCCCCCCCCCCCACCTCCCCACACATCCGCTCATGTTCTGCTTGACTGACTGACTGAGAGGTGACGGTTTATTTTCATTGTAAATTAGAGTACCCCCCCCCCCCTCCTCTATTGTCAAATAAGTCAAATAAGTTCCGGATTTTTTTATTGTCAAAATGATATCTTTAAGAAAAATCATATTGATCAAAATTAAAATGCCTGTTATACTTATTTTTCACACTATTCCTGGACACTACTAGTTTAAATACCATAAGGAAAAACTTATAATTAGCATGTCTAGCTCTAACTTTGTGTTACATGAACTCCATAGACTTAGTGTTGACTCCCTCCAGTGCAGCCACCTCGCTAATGCGGCCATTTTTCGATAGTCCCAAGGGTGTCCGCATTAGAGAGAGTTGACTGTATTTGGTAAAAATCGGATATACCCACTTTAATGTGTACAAGAACTTTAGGGGGGTGGGGTGTCAATTTCTGGAGAAAATTTGTGTACATACTTCATGGAAGCCCCTAGACTCAGACATGTATGTATAAGGAAATTAACACATCAGTTGTAACAACTTGTTAGTACCCCGATCGGGACTACGATCGGGACCACGATCTAGGAATCATAGGAAGAGGTTTGGCTGTAAATCCCCACCACCGCACTCTAGGTTCTAGTATGTATGACACCATCCATGTTTAGACTTTTCAAAATCACCCCTATTCCACATATTTACTGGCGTAAAGTACCCTATATTCCTTTGAAAAAAACAGGAAGATTGGGGCTCCCCTTTTAATACAACTACCTTGAATTTGCAAGCAAATAGCATTTGTTGCCATAATACCACTTTTCAATTTCTACAAAATCATATTGCAATTAAAGGGGACTGAGAGTGGGGACCGGATGTCCGGTTGGGGCATGTACTCCATGGTGTTTGGCATGCAAAACGGCTTAGATTGTATATGTTCCCCATCACTAACGGTTATTCCTTTGTTCTAAGTTTAGACCAATATCCGGCCTGTCTGTGAAGCAGTGAGATACACGTAACACAAAGCTAATTGTAAGCCTAACACCTAACATTGTGTAGGGAACAGATTGAACACCTTGGTTGGACATAACCGTACTATTGAGGTGTATCCAATGACTGCTACCAGAACTAAACTTTTTAGTTTTTTCAGTGTCGACATACAGTACCCCACCCCCACAGTAACTCTTGCGATCTTGGGGAGTGATTCGGGGTATAGGCCTAGAACCTGATTAAGCATAGGAAGGGATGTATCTAGCATTTGGGGTGGTTATAAATAAGAACCTGATTATTACACACAAAGTAAACTATAGAAATCGGAGAGAAATTACTGAGAATATATCATATTATGTGCCCCTTTGTATTGTGCACCCAAAAAGAATATATCTTCTGTAGGTCTTGTATAGCCTATTTCCACTGTAGAATGGGCCACATGACCGACTAAATATCGTCACAGGACCGACTGGATCCTTAATTGATTAAATGTAGTGTACACAGAGAGGGACGACCATTTGTTTATTCAATGATTATACCAAACCCCTAATCAGCAGAATCCACCCCTTCCACCAACCCTCTGTATAATGGTGGTCGGTCCTCTGACCCGTCTCGCATAGAACTGAATCCTGATAAGAGACGTTGACACAATTTCTGTAACCTTCCTGCTTGATTAATTAATTAACCACCCCTCACCCAGGGTTACCCTCCTTCTCCAAGGTCCATAAACAAATCACTCTCCCAGTGTCGGTGTCCTTAATCTATGGCATGTCACCCGTCCCCCTTCCATGCACAGTGTGCTATCTCACCAGAAACTCTGAGCCTTCCTCACTCTTATAGTGACTCTATACTCCAAGTGAGAGATCCATCTGTGACTACTGTAGTGATGTTTTTTGTATTGCACTTTTCAAAACTCAAAACTCCAGGGTACCCCCCCCCCCCTGAATCTATCTTCCAGCCCTGCCCATCAGACCATCCCACTTTGTCGACTCCAACGATGCATATCCACATGTTGCCTTAGATACAGGCGTTTAATAGCTGAATATAACCTTGATTTTACATGAAATCATCCAGTAGGACGCTGGTAAGGAAAATGCAAAATTAATTGCAATCTTTTGTTGACAGGGGGATGACACCACATCACAAAGATGGCAAATCTGGTAGCATTCTACGGGATGTTTGCTATAGCTTGTATGCTAACTTGGACAAATGCTGAAACTGTATGTACACCAAGACTTTGCCCCGCAGGTAAGTCCTGATAACCCTCACCATTCATTATACGTATCATGTTAAGTAAGTTAAATCCCTTTAAGAATATGATTAATTAATGGTATACAGTGCTTTCACTTACCTCTTCCCAGGTAATTAAGCAAGAAGTTTGGCCTCTCGGCCCATGCCTATAGACACATGCACCAAACCTGTTCCTATAGTTACACACTCTGTGTAGTCATACAAAACAATAAGGAATATAGGAAAAACGGGGGTCGGCGGGCAGAGCCCCCCCCCCCCCCCCACCCTCAATGACATATTACTAGTAGTTACCAATACTATCACAGGACAGTATTTGGTGGTATCATCTAGAGGCGTCCCTGTAGAGGCACACTCGTGTGAGACTATGTAGCGTGTATAACTTTACGAATATGCATGGTGTGTAAATGTCCACGCACGGGCCGAGAGGTCTTCCCTACGAACGGTAATCATAGCCTAGAAAAAACAGCGTCAAAAGGGAGTCCATGTTGCCTCCAGGATGACTCCCCTCTCTAGTGGAGTCCAGGTCACCTAAGGGAGCCTACAGGTTATGGTCAACCATGAACGAATCTTACAGCAGCTCGACCGTTAGACGCCTGAGACGTTACCCCAGGTACACAAGCCACAGTCTACCTCAGGTACACAGGAAATAATCAGCCAATCAGAATCGACCTGCTGCTGCAGCAGATGCATGTGTTAGTGGTTGGGTTTGGTTGGCTGCTGTGTACCTGGGGTAGAGTAGGCTTCTGGTCCCCAGGTACACAGTGGCTATCCTTCTGTACCCCAGGTACACATCCTTCTGTACCCTAGGTACACAGCATGTCATCCTAGAGCATTCCTTGCAATTAAAGTTTAGAAGAGAAACACATGTGTAGTAGCCCTAGGAGTGTGGATGTGTACCTGGGGTACAGTAGGGATGTGTACCTCAGGTACACAGTGGTCACCTTGTGTACCTCAGGTACACATAGGATTATCACTGTGTACCTGCGGTACAGTAGGACACTGTGTACCTGAGGTACAGTACAACCACTGTGTACCTGAGGTACAGTAGCTAGCATGCTCACTGCGTACCTGAGGTATGCAAGGTGACCACTGTGTACCTGAGGTACAGTAGCTAGGATGCCCACTGTGTACCTGAGGTACAGAATGAAAACTTGAGTTGTGGTTTCTGTAACTTAGTATAATTACTCAATTAGGCCAACTAGTAGTCTACTGTACCTCAGGTACACAGCACAACCAAACAAACCCAACATAGCAGCTACATCTGCTGCTGCAGCAGCAGGTGACTCCTGATTGGCTGATATTTTATTGTGTACCTGAGGTAGCCTGTGGCTTGTGTACCTGGGGTAACGTCTCAGGCGTCTAACGGTCGAGCTGTTATCTTACACATCTCTTACATCAGCCTGTTATGTAACATGTATACACTGGGCCCCTGTACCTCTGATTTTCTCAGTGTCCTGGTCACCACAGACGCTCTCGGTGTCAGGTTCCTTAACCCAGTTCAAGTAAATTCTCTTACTGGTTGGCAGGGGACTGCTTTATAGGTGACTCTCTAGCCGACCTATGGGAGTCACCTTGGGGAGTCATATAGCTCTCTGGGTCATATGACTCCCCCAGGTGACTCCCTTAGGTCAGCCAGAGAGTCATTCTGAAGCAGCCTGGACTCCCTTTTGACGCTGTTTCTTCTCTCTGTGTGAGATTTTGGTTGATAATAACATATATTATCCTATACATTTTAGCTTGTGAGTAAAAAAAAAAGCCTCCCTCCTCATTGGTATTGGTGGCCAAATATATGATGGGACCATGCAGATCATGTTTGGTCCTCACATTTTGCAATGCTGTAATGATGCTTTTTTAATTCAAATGCCCAAAATCAGAAGGAATGAATGCATGGGGTCACCATATCAAACTTTCTTATTATCTGAATATCAATTTGATATTATTTTCAACTACTAATAACGTAACGGTTATGTACATTACCTCAGGTCTCACCACAATGTAAGCCAAAGCCCTGACATCAGAAATCGACATTATCAGCAATTGACATTATATTTACCTTTACATTTCAAAAGGAACAAAGCACAAGACTGACTGCAGATCAGGCGACACTGTATGTGTAAAATGTCCCAGCAATACATTCAGTGATGGTGATACAAGGGCCGGAGAGACATGCACGCTTATGTAGGTGCACCGCGATTACCCAGCGAGTTCAACACTGAATTAATGATAAAAAGATGTTGATCAGCGTTGATCTATTTATTATCAATGTTGAGTCAATGTTCTGTGCCCACTGTAAATCATACATTAATCATAATCTAAATGCATCTATATACAGCATATGTAATCTGCAGATCTGCAATGGAGAACATATCGTAGATCGATTCCCTAAATTAAAACCAATTACTTGATATCCTATACTAAAACATCAGTATAGTAAACACCCCCTCTTTCAATAATATTTAGTTTACCATCATTCATACGTGTTTCATCAACTTAATTTAAGCTTTCAGATTTTAAAGCAATCGGTTGTGTACTGTAATTCCTCTTTGATTTCAAGGACATCCTGTGTTGACGACCATATGAAAGTGGATTTTAAGGGTAATGCCACCCATGACCGCCTCTGTGGTTGTGACGATGGCTATTACCTAAATAACTACGTAGAGAAATGCGTTCCAGGTAAATTTCTAAAACAGAAATCTCATGAATATAATTCCTCTGATTATTAAAAAGTAGCCACCAAACTAAAACTATCTAGAACAATATGAGAACAATCTAAAAAAAACACTCAGGACGTCTCCTTCTGTGGACTTCTAAGAACCAAACTATGAGATGTAAAATCCATAATTATTCAATTTGTTTTTCAGCCCTTGTTTGCTAGAAGTAAACAAAATGTATACTGCCCTTTATCATTTCAGACCCCAATTTTATTACAGTCCCGACATCTGCCACCTTTGTTTCTCCTGTCACTCTCAATACCTCAAAGGAACCTGATGCTGTCAATGCTACAGTGGATTCTAGCAAAGTTATTCCGAGTGACAATGACCTGAGAACAATACTTCCAGCAGTATTCATTCCGATTGTATGTATTATTGTGGGAATTGGGCTAGGCCTATACTGCTTGAAAAAGAAAAGAAAAATAGGTAAGCAGTCATATTGGTTTGGAGCTCACTTATTCTTTTAATCTATGCACATCTGTATAGACAAATCACTATTTATGGGGAGACATCTGCCTCTTAAATGCTTTAGTCATTGCAATGTGTTCCAAGTACCGTGATTATAATATACTATTTACGGGATGGGGAGCAATCAAACGATATCTATAGGCAGTAAGAGCTCAGAAAGGTGGTACCATAGGGATGAGTCATGGTCTTTTACTGTGTTGTATTACCAATAGGGAGAATATAATAGTGCACGATGTTTTTCTACCCCTTCCACATAATTGGCAAAACGATTTAATTCAAGCAAAATAATAGAGAATAAAATTGAATGGGATAGGTAGGGAGAGAAGTATGACCTGGGTCAGCATCTTGGATACAGTTTGAGAAGATAGATTTTTTAGCCTCATCATCGAATATACTGACTCTATCAAATCGAATTCACAAATTTGTCTATATCTATTAAAAGTGCCTTTTAGTATGGTCCTAACCTTTAATGTGGTTAATTTGAGATGGACAAAGACGGATTGCTCCGAGATACCAGGAATTAAGACAGATTATTACAGACACAGTGGATCCAACGTTGGCATATCAGGCACCACCTAGCCCTTCACGGCAGCAGACGACCGCAACAGGTATGTCCCGAATGAAGTTCAAAATATTTTGTGATTGTAATGATAATTATGCCAGTAATGTTACTGGATCGGCATGGTACAGAGGGAGCACGATTACCTGGGTGTTTCAGCCCTCCAGGCTTTCCACCATATGCAGGGTGTGGGTAATCGGACCCCTACACTGCTCCCATCAGCTTCCATCATCCCCTCCAGATTCAGGTCCTCTGGGGCTTTGCTGTCTCTCCCTTCTCAATTCAACAAAAACATTTCCGAACAAAAGTATTCAACGAAATATCCATGTTGTGGAAGGCAATCATTGACTTGACTCCATGCTTAAGCCCAACTACCTGTACCAGGACTCGGTTGTCCTCCCAAGGCCAACTAGATCCCCTGGGAATTTTAACCCGGACCTCTGTTATCATTGAGCCATAGTGTTCAATGGAACGATAATAAACCTCACTATCATAATACTATGATATAATTCCAGATGAGAAAATTGATGATGTGGCTGTTGATGGACATATGCAGGAACCTGCAGCAGCAGCACCAGCAGCAGCACCAGCAGTACCAGCGCCAGCAGTACCAGCAGCACCATTACAATTACCAACAGCACCAGCGCCAATACCAGCAGCACCATTACCAGCACCAGCAGCACCATTACCAGCACCAGCAGCACCATTACCAGCACCAGCAGCACTATTACCAGCACCAGCACCTGCAGCACCAGCAGCACCATTACCAGCACCAGCAGCACCATTACCAGCACCAGCAGCACCAGCACCAGCAGCACCAGCAGCACCATTACCAGCACCAGCACCAGCAGCACCATTACCAGCACCAGCACCAGCAGCGCCAGCAGCACCATTACCAGCACCAGCAGCACCATTACCAGCACCAGCACCTGCAGCACCAGCAGCACCATTACCAGCACCAGCAGCACCAGCACCAGCAGCACCAGCAGCACCAGCAGCACCAGCAGCACCATTACCATTACCAGCACCAGCAGCACCATTACCAGCACCAGCAGCACCATTACCAGCACCAGCAGCACCATTACCAGCACTAGCACCTGCAGCACCAGCAGCACCATTACCAGCACCTGCAGCACCTGCAGCACCAGCAGCACCATTACCAGCACTAGCACCAGCAGCACCATTACCAGCACCAGCAGCACCATTACCAGCACCAGCAGCACCATTACCAGCACTAGCACCTGCAGCACCAGCAGCACCATTACCAGCACCTGCAGCACCTGCAGCACCAGCAGCACCATTACCAGCACCTGCAGCACCTGCAGCACCAGCAGCACCAGCAGCGCCATTACCAGCACCAGCAGAACCAGCGCCAGTACCAGCACCTGCAGCACCAGCAGCACCAGCAGCACCAGCGCCAGTACCAGCAGCACCAGCAGCATCACTTGCAGCATCACAACTTATGCAGGGACCAGGAGTCATGCCACAACCTGGTGAGTCATAGCGCTTCCTAGCGAGCCTTGCTTGCTGGGGCCCACATGGGTCTAAAGGTGGGCCGTACTCATATCCAATGCCTGACCGGCCTAGCTCACACAAGTGCACGGACAATAAGACAGTCGAGGGAAAAGGGTCCTCCAAGGTAAAAACTCAATAATAAAATTGATGTCATCAGCTTTCCAGTGATATCTTTTATTATCAGGTACCCCTTCTAGTTTTTGAAAATTGGCTCTCTGAATATGTGTGGTCACTGTCCAATCTTTAGTGCCAATAAGCTCTATCATACTTTGTTTTAGAGATATTCCTATCTGATTAGCATAATTATGCTAATCACCAAAAATCCAAACTTTTTCAAATATTTGGTCACAGCTTTTGTTTTCAGCATAGAAATAGTTGTGGAGCCTTCTATCAATCAGTTTTTAAATTTTTTCAATTTAGAATGAAAATCATGTTTCCATGACAACCAACATATGCAGAAACACTAATTTAGGCCCAAAAACGTTCTTTTCCATTCCAAATATGGAATGTTTTCACCAAAGATGGAATCTTCTAATGTGGCCTATCATATTCTACATAAAAAAAGTAGTATATGTTTTTACTATATTTTGGTCCTTTTTGGCTATATAGGGCCCCCTGGTGGCCAAAATTGATTAAAACATAATTATGTAGAGCTTGTTGAGAGCTTTTCAGAACTGTTTAGATCACCTTCCTACTGCGGCTAGTTGCCGAGCAATCAGGATCAATGATCCAGAATTGATGGGCTCTTGATCTCCATTGAAACACTGTTTAAGCTGGATCAAAAACTGTGATCAGGGCGGATTAGAAAGATACCCTGAACAGGCAAAGGAAACAGGCTATTTTAAGATATATCAGCAATTATTTAATCTTTTCACATGAACTTTTCAGCATATATTGTGCACCACGGGTCAGATAATATGACCGTGTTCCAGATGACCTTTGACCTAATTAGATTGAACCTTGACCTGATTAACTAGGCCAAAAGGTCATAAGAAAGGTCATTTAAGGATTTAATCAGCCACTATTTAATCTTTTTGGATGAAACTTTCAGCATACATTGTATGTCATGGGTCAGATAATATGACCTTATTCCAGATGACCTTTGACCTAATTAAGCTGACCTTTGACCTAATTAACTTGGTCAAAAGGTCCAAAGTAAGGTCATTTTAGGATAAATCAGCCATTATTTATTCTTTTTGGAAAAGATTTTCAGTATACTCTTTATGATTGATATTTAACAACCAAAAAGTTTTTTTTTCATATTAACCAATTTTCCTTAATCAAACTAAAAAATGCAGAGAAATTGAAAGATGCATTGTCAATAGTTAGTAATAAAGGCAGCTGCATCTTTATCTTGTGGTCACTGTGCCTCAGCCCTGTGGGCTGAGTAGGCTGGCTGCCTTCACTGAGGTCTCATGAACAAGGTTTACGGGAGGGCTTGGGGCAAGTAGAAGGCATCTTCATAGTGACTTGAAATCAACAGTGCATAATCTTATGATAATGAATTACAGCCCTATGTAGGGGAGATTGGGCCAAAACGGACCCCCGGGGCAAAACAGACCCCACCCCTAACTCAGTTCTCAGCTTTTGATTCCATATTTTTGTCAAGTTGGCTCATATAATTGATAGAAATAGACAAAGGTGCACGAGTTTCAGTCTGTTGGCTGGGTTATTTCACGAGTTGACCTTGGGCCGTATTTCACGAGGCCGTAGGCCGAGTGAAATGCGGCCCAAGGGTCAACAAGTGAAATAACCCAGTCAACAAACTGAAATAAGTGTACCTTTGTGTTTATTTTTTATGATTTTCGATTGAATCTACCAAAATTATGATAGGGGGAGCCTAAAATAGCTTATTTCCATCTGGTTTCTACCTTGTTCAAATGTAAACAAACCGCCATCTTTGATGACGTCACAGTCCGTGAAATACGGAAGAGGGTTATTTCACAGGGGGTGTGAAATACGGCATTCCTTGGTTAAATCAATGAGAGAGTCGTATTCCATAAAAAATAAATAACATGTTTTATAAGAAAATGTTGATGCTACCTATGGTATTCCAGATTCCATGAAGAAAAAACTGAAATGAGGGATTTTGATCTAATTTTGCAAAAATCAGTTCATAAGCTTCTGAGAATAAAAAAAGAGCTATATGATATTGTTTTACGGCTAAAACAATAACATTTTATAGCTAAAATATTGTGTATGCAAATTCATTTGAAAAAAAATTACCCTACAGTTATTTATTTTGTCAAGATCATTTTTACACATTTTTTTCATGAAGCCGGGGAAAAACGGACCCCCCCCCCAACAATCATAATTCCTATTGTGAAACCCCATAGAAATGATTAAAACATGAAAAAGTAACCATGCTTGGGCTAAAAAACTATTAGAATGATGAGACATGCTTATCAGAACATAAATTATTTCTTGTATGCCAATTTTTATTTTTGGGGGGTATTTTTGGGGTTTTGGGGGAATTCTTCCTGAATTTGGGGGAATTTTTTTAATTGAAATGCATGATATTCAATGTTCATAAAAATCAATTATAATTGAAATAAGATAGATAATGGTCATGCATGACAACAAAGAAATACCTAAAGCACTGAGTAATAACATAGCTAAAAGTGTAGCCATACTCCATGGCCTCTAAGTTTGTGGATTTTCTTCATTTTAAAGATGGTGTATCAGCTAAATTTGGGTGACTTTTAACTAATGCTATATTACAATTGTATATCATGTTCTATATATATTCCCCAGCTTATAAGGTGATTGGCAGTATATAAACATATGAAATTAGCACAAGCCGTGCCATAATCTATACTGTAGGTCGACACTAAAACTCCCTGTGTGTTTATACTGCATGGCTTAGTGCTTTCTCTATTAGCTTAGTTCCCGGTATGCTCACATAGGGGGGACACTGAGTCAGTGAGGAATAAGCGACATTGTTTTCTATCTCAAATCATGCATTTATAGACAAATGTATTTAACATTGAGTACTGCATATCAGCTAAAATAATAACAAAGCCCTTGACAGTAACATTATATCCATTTTGAAGAAAAGGTTTGGGAAGTCTATTAGCTGATATACCATCTTTAAGAGAGTAGCAACATGTAATAAACACAAAACCCCACTTATTGACATACATGTACATCATACCTCACTTGTTGAAGCTGGGTCATATCACACTCAACCTTCGGCATCGTATGATATGACCCAGCTTCAACTCGTGAAGAATGATGTACATGTATGTCAATGGTGTGGAGTTTTGTCTATCTATTTTGGCGTTTTTTCCATATAAGCCTTTATTTCTCAAACTAGGGGGTTCGGCTTTTAGATGGGGTCGTCCTATAACCCGGGTTTTATGATTAGGTCGATTTTGTGAATTTGCATTGAGGGGCATCTCACTAAAGAAATGATCAATTTTCTGCAAGATTAAACAATCATCAGCCTGATTTGCTCTTCTATTTTGATTTACTGTAGCGGATTACCTGGAGCTCATTCCAAAGTTTGGACTTATTAGCCACATGGCTATCGTTTTCCCACGTTGCTATCGATTCCCATTGAAAAATGAACCTCTGCTCTGCAGCAAATGAAACAGAAATACTAAAATCAGGGTGAATATGCACATGCATGGTCTGCGTTATTGATGTGATAAATAAATGGAAATGGATTTTATCAGATCGAACCTTGTCACCATTATCAAGTTTAAAAATCAAATGCAGGTCGCGTGGCAGATAAGAGCACTATAGAGCACTCTGAAGGTTACACACACAGAAAAGTTAGAGTCATTGTCGCTAAAACCACCCGCACCTGAGGGGCAGGCACTGCCTGACTCTCAGGTGCGGGTAGTTTTGCAAATACGGGATAGCTCTCCCAGGTGAGAAGACAGACGTTTAGAGCGTTATCTTATTAAGACTATTAAGACAGTCTTATTTGTCTTAACTTTAGTACATGTACCTGAAGTCGCCACCTTACCTATATGGCGGTGTGTATTGACTGAGGGAGTCTGGGTTTGTATTTACTGGTATGTATATATATATATATATATATATATATATATATATATATATATATATATATATATATATATATATATACATATATACATATATATATATATATACATATATACATATATATATATATATATATATATATATATATATATATATATATATATACCCTGGTAACAAGTCACGAGAAATTCCCGGGAATTACTGGCAATTCTGTGAGCAAAATTTCCCGTGATATCACGAGATTGTAAAACGTGATTTTACATGTAAAATCCTGTGAATTCACGGGATTTACCCCTAAATGAAGTGGGAGGTCCTGAGTTCAAATCCCCAGAGCGCTTACTTGGCCTCCATGAGGTAGGATCACCCTTCCCTTTATCACTCACTCTACATATGCATATATAGGAAATACAAAATCTTGACACAATTACATGAATTGGACAGTAAAATATTCGTAGCCTACATCCACGTAAAACGTTTTTAAATGTATATGATAAAAGAGTTGAAGTCTATTCACAGTACAAGTCATGCCCTAACCGAGTACCGAACCACCGACCTGCTGACTGGAGGTGCCAGGCCATACCGACTGAGCTAACCAGGCTGTTTGGTTGTGGTGGTGAAATTAGGTTAGAGTAACATGTTTAGTCCCTAGTCAAGTTGATTTCTTACTACCAAACACAAATGCTCTAAAAGGGTGATTCTGTATTACTATTAGGGACCTTTAGCAAAAAGCTGATTAAATGCATGCATACCCTATCCTTTAGCACTGCTGTGTCTGCCTTAAATGAGCCACATCAGGTTTGTCAAGGACAATCAATAAGGACCTTTAGCAAACCCAATGTAGCTCATAAAACGTAGATGTAACATAGGTTTTAGCACTACCACCAATGCAGGTATCTATGCAGGTATCTAGTGCCTATGTCTATGTTTGATGAGTAACGTTGGAACTACCCTAATTGGATGGTACATCATCAGTTGAAATGCCCAATAGAATTCAATGATATTAGATCTGATAAAATTTTTGTTGGACAATAAACCCTAGATTTGTTAATAAACCTCACCTTAGCTTAATTGGCTACTTTGGGTTTGATACTAGGGACCTTTAGCAACCATGTCAAGTATAAGTGCCTACGTCTGCGTTTATCCAACTACACTGGGTTTGCTAAAGGTCCCTAATATGTAGTAACCTAACAGCTTGTATATCCTTGGCTGATCATTACATTCCGATTACATACTATGACCCTGAGAAGGTATGTTGGTGCTGTGGCCTAACGGTTAGGATGCCTGCCTTCAGATCCTAAGGTAACACCTGTGTAGTTTCGAATCCTGGTGTGGGGAGTTTTGTAAATAGCTTTCTTCTACTTTCCTTTTGAGCAGATTGGTCCAAACCCAATTTTAATCTACATTCTGATTTGTAAATGATTTTCAATGTGTTCAGAAGATTCTTTAGGATTTTCTTGCACATAAAATCATCTGTTGCTGAACAGAATCAGATCTTAACATATCTATACAAATCTACGTTCAACATCTGTGTAGTTTCTAAAGTTTACTAAGGGTTCGTAATAGGCACCTTCACCAACCATGTAAAAGCTCATTAAACGCAGATGTAGTGGTGCTGAAAGGATAGGATACATCTGCGTTAGATGAGCTACGTCGGGTTTGCTGAAGGTCCGTATTAGAGAATCAGCCTTTTAGAGCATTGCATCAGGTAGCAATTTCACGAAATGTTCTCACTCTCTGCTATAGTAGGCCTATATGTCTTGGGAGTGAGGAGGAGTCTGATTTTTTGCTCTTCTGATGGCCTAGGAAGAGCCACCAAGGGGGTTATTTATTTGTACTTCTCTATATATAACCATGACGGCATACTTCCAGATGAGCCTGTTGATGCTGAGGCGCCACCGTTTGAACTGATGCAAGGAGGACCAGCAGCACCAGCACCAGCACCAGCACCAGCAACAGCAAGACCACCAGCACCAGCACCAGCAGCACCAGCACCAGGTTGGTGGATTTGAGGGGCGGGGGACTCAAGAAAGTAGACCCCTCTAGAGGGGGGTCAGAAAAATGTCGCTCCTTTTCAGAAAAAAATCCAGTATATTAGGCCAAAAAAATAGGTGTGTTTCAGGTAACATCGTCTGAAAATCTAGGTAGGGTAGGTCAGATCTTTTTAATTTTAATTTTTAAATTTTCTTTTTTTACCTTGGACTGAAAAGTAGCCAAGAATTGACTCAAAAACTTCAGCGCCGACTCGCTGACAACATTGTTGACTCGTGGACTATTAAATTGACTCTGAAATAGCCCAAAAATCTCTTGAAATATAAATATTTTTTCAAAATTGGATAACAAGTTCTAGGGGCGGTCCTTTTTTGCTAGGTAGGGTCAAAATTGACCTGCAAACTTCAGCGCTGACTCCCTGACAACAGTGTTGACTCGTGGACTATCAAATTGACTCTGAATAATGGAAAAATTGCTAGGGTCGGCCCTGTTTTGCTAGGTAGGGTCGGGTTACCTGAAACACACTTTTTTTTCTTGGCCTTACTATAGTTCAAAGCGGGGACACGGGGGGGGGGCAGAAGATCCACGAACCCTCTGTTGTTTAATAATGATAACTTTCTATAATTATTAGAAAACTAGTGATGAATAAGAGAGGACATTGTGTTGCTCTCACACCTGCTATAGAGGGTGAAGGTTCATTGATTGCAGGTAGGGGAGTAGCATTTTGACTGGATTAAAGATGAATCTTGAATTAGTGTTGCATGGACTCCTGCCAATCACCACACTTCTCTCTATAAGTACATAACACACATTGTTTTGTTCTTTAAACTTTGTTCCCCATAGTACCAGATGGAGAGCAGCCACAGCCACAGCCACTGGTACAGCAACCACCAGTACAGCAACAAACTGCAACGGCAGCAGTGCAGTCACCAGGTATACAAAGCATTACCTTTTACTCTGATGTACATTTGTACCTTTATTATTAGGTTTTGTATAGATGGGGGTTCAATTCAATTCAAAATTCTTTTATTTATACTGGAAAAATAGTAGGTCAGAGACCTGTATTCACCTTATTCCAGTCAATGGAACATATATCGGAATATTCACATAATTCTTCATAGTGTACATGTATAGGACATAAATATAAAAAAGAAAAGATTCAGGCATAAGCTTAGAGCCATGACTTAGTATAATAGAGAAAGAGGTTAGTTTTGTTCCTCATAGTGATGGCTGATGGTATTGCCATTTGGACTGATGTTGTAGTCCTGGTTGAATGGTGGTCAGTCATTCAACTGTAGTAATGGTGGGTCTCTGGCAAAAACTACAGGTAAAGTACAAGAAAGTACTACAGGTAAAATACAGGAAAATAATAATAGGCATGAATATAACATGCATATTTGAATATTTGAATATTCAAACATACGTGGCAATTAGATCTAGGTGGTGTTTTGTATTCCAGGCTGAAAATTTGTTACTGTCCCTAATAGCTCTATTTTCAACAGTTAACTCATTCCATGCCCCAGCCAATCTATACCTCAGACTCCTAGCATAGGCAGGATTAATAGCTCTTTTTTGAATAAGCAAACGCTGATCCCTGCGTCTTGTAGCTACATTAATGATATGTAGCTCATCTACATTTAACGATTTTTTGAAAGCATGTTCCAAAATGTGCATATGTCTTCTATCTTTTAATTTGTTTAATTTAGCTTTCCTATGCAGAGCAGCAGTATTTAAAATTCCTGTCCTTCTGTATGCAATTCTGAGGCTTCTATTAAGCAGTTTTTGGACTCCTTCCAGGCTAGTCTTAGAGGCTACATCATAAAACACATCACAGTAATCAATGATGGGCACAACCATTGTTTTCACAACCTTCACAGCAACATTTTCAGGCATTTCATATTTTACATAATTGAACATAAATACTTTATGTCTCACACTGTGAACGACGGTAGGTATATGGTGGTTAAAATTCAGCATAGGGTCAAGGGTAACCCCAAGATACCTATAGGAGGGAGCATAGGAAATTACATCATTACCTATACGCAAGTTTGGCCTTACCAGGCGTCGTCTTAGGGCTTTATTAGCAAATGACATATATTTTGTTTTCTTACTGTTAAAGATGGGTTAGGAGCTAATTTGGGGTAGATTTATATTTTTCAGTTCTTCAACGTATTTGTGTTCATAATGGCCATATAAATATGTGTGTAGCCTTCTAAAACATTCTGATACTTGTAAATGCATAAAATATAGAGGAAACCAGGTATAGGGACCCCTTTTCTAATAGAGTCGGGTCCCATGACCTATTATAACCATGATTCGCTCTACTTTTTATGGATTTATATGTGTCAGATCGATTTAAAAATCTGCACAAATATTCATATAGACATCATGAACACAAATACGTTGAAAAAATGAAAAATAAAAATTGAGCCCAAATAAGCTCCTAACCCATCTTTAAGAGAAAGTTTATTAGTATTGCACCAAAGAGAGATATTGTTTAAGTCATTATTAACAAGATTAGTCATATTAGTTTCTGGTGAATGGTCAATATAGATAACTGTATCATCAGCATAGTGCTGGCAGTGTAGGTTGGTTAGTGAAGAGTGCATATCATTTATATAGGTTAAGAATAATAATGGTCCTAACACAGAACCCTGTGGGACCCCAAAAGTAACATTATGATACTCAGAAAGTATACCATTTGCTTTGGTTCTTTGTCTTCTGTCTGTAAGATAATTATCTAGTAGGGAAGTAGCTGAATTTTGAAGGCCTAAATTTGTTAATTTAATTTTTAGTATATTATGGTTTAAGGTGTCAAAAGCTTTAGAAAAATCTAGGAAAATAGCTGTAGTACATTTCTGTTTATTTAATGATTCAAAAATATTATTAGTTAATTTTTCTATTGAGTCAAAGGTTGATCTATTTGGCCTAAATCCATCTTGGTTGTCATAAAGTATGTTATTATCTAGAAGGTAATCAAGTAATTGTTTATGAAGGACTTTTTCCATTAATTTAGCTGGAAGTGGCAATATGGAGATGGGTCTGAGGTTATTTACATCTGCTCTGTCTCCACCTTTGGGTAGGGGTGTCACTATGGCTTCTTTCCAGGCATGAGGAAAAACAGAGGTTCTAATGACTAGGTTAATTATGTGTAGAAGGTGGTATGGTAGTGTTGTGAATGTATCTTTAAAGACTTGTGTAGAGATGTTAAGTATTCCTGATGACTTATTCATGTTAATCTTTTTAATTAATTTCTTCACTATATCTATATTACAATCCACAAAGGCAAAGTTTTGAGGTAGGGGGGAATGTTGCTCTGAAAAGGTAAATTTAGGTTTTGTGCTAATTTTGGTCCTATGGTTGCAAAATAACTATTAATGAAGTTGGCAGTTTGATCGAATGGAATTTGTTTCTTATTTGTCTTATCATCAAGGCTATAAACAGGAGATTTATTTTTTGGGTTCATTAAATTATTAATACTCTTCCAGTATTCTTTCGGTTTATTGTGATTTTTTACAAATTGTTGCTTATTATACCTATTACGTGCAAGGCGTTTTTCATGATTGGCCAGATTTCTTAGGAAAATTGCAATATTATGATCATCATCATCTAATGTGCGTCGGTATTTTTTCATAGCATCATCCCTGTCTTTGAAAAGTGTTAGTAAGTCATTAGTAACCCATTCTTTCTTCTTCTGTGTACAATTAAAAGTCTTGATAGGACAAGTAAAGTCCAGTAAGAAGTGTATTTTGTCCAATAAAATATTCCAAGCTATGTTGGGATCTGGGGCATCCCAGAAGGTATTCCAATTAATATTATGTTATTATGTTATGAGTGTAATATCAAACACCTGGAAAGTACTATGACAGCAGCTGTTTTTTTGAAATACAACGTTAATTATCGTATTTTCCCAACTGACATAGTGATTAGTATGTTCGCCAATTGGTGGGAAATTCTGGTTTTGAGTTTGACAGTGGTCTTTTGGAAATCAGCCATTCACCTCATGTTACCACTGCTCTGAAATCTAATGTTAAGTATTCTTTACATTGTTTCAGGTTAAGTCAATAGTATGTTAATAGGCAGTAGTAACCACTCTTTAAGAATGATTTATATGATTTAAGAGCAACCACATTAGAACAATACGTCTCAATACGTATCATGATAAATGGTAATGTTGATCATTATATTACAGATGTTGCACTGACATGGAATCAAGAACAAGTAGAAAAGTTTGTGGATGATAAAGGATTTGAAATACAACAGAAACTCAGTGAGTAGTTCTGTCTAATTTAGTATGTCAAGATCTCCGCGACACACTGAAAAATCAACTCAAGTATGACATTTGGTTACAACTGCAGTAGCCACAGAATACTATGTATTTCCAGAGCTGAGCTGAGAAATGCACCCATTGGGTTATTGGAAAATGTTGGTATCAGAACATCATTATTATTGGTGCATATAAACAATGAAAAAAAAAAGCAATTATAATATCAAATAATCTTCTGAAATGCATTCCTTTTTGCAATAATTCAGACATATAACACACTTTGGTATTTTCATTTTCAGGGCCGCATATGGGGCCACCACTCCTGGCAAATCTTGTTGGTGGGAAAGTTATTACTAATTTCGAGAAGGGAGAGATCACGGTTTGTACATCAAATTAAATAAATGAAATGGACCTTCACAAAAATAGAAATGTTGCACCAGCTGTGTTTTGCAATTTTGAAAATATTTCAAATTTGTGATTGACAATTTATCAGCAATAATCAATTTATTGTTCATTTTTTTTGACAGAATAAGACGGACGTCAATAGTAAATTGGAGAAGCTCATGGAGTTTATAAGGGAAGATTCTGAGAAATTCCACAATTTCTGCAAAGTACTTCGAAAGCGTGAAATAAAGTTCCTTGATCAGAAGATTGCAGAATTCCTGGCAGTAAAAGCCATAAATGATATATGGTTGTGAACTATACATGCCTGTGTGGTACCTTCCTGTTAGGTGCTGCAAGGACTGTGAAATATCACTTTGTCAGAGGAAACCACAGTTTTGATTATCAAATAATGAAAGATGACAAATTAACGAAATGCTGCATGAATAATTATTTCAGTAATTTCTTGTCACAAGTAATCCTAAACATGTGAGCAGGCAAGCAGAAAGGGGTATCCCCGCAGGATTAGTACCATTTTTAGCCACCAGGGGGCTCCACCATGGCCTAAAATGGAAGAAACAGGCTAATATTTCCTTTTTGGTACTTTTTTCTGGAGAATTTAGTAGTTCTATACAAAACATTCTATTATTGGTGAAAAGCTTCCATATTTGGAATGTAAAAAGAACGTTTTAGAGCCTAAATGGGTGTCTTTGTTGATATGTGTTGCCATGGAAACAGGATTTTCATTCCAAACAAAGAAAATAAAGTAGTCCCTTGATAGAATAATTCACGAGGATTACTATGGTCAAAACAGAATAGAATTATCATTTCTAGGTCAAAATCTATGGCCTATAGGATAAAAATGTATGATCATTTTCTAATTATATTTTAATTGTGTTAATTAGATAGAGATATCTAGGAAACTATGGGACTTAGAGCTTATTGGGGTTTTGGATAGGGCAATGCCCACCCAAATTCATATAGCCATTTCTCAAAAACTAGAAATGATATTTCCTTGCCTAATATAATCACTGGAAAGCTTCCCAGTAAACAAAAAACGTTATATAACATTTTATAATGTTATATAACGTTTCTCTAAGGCTCCTTAATATGGTAAAACGTTTTCTAAAGTTTTAAAATGTTATTTTGAAGTAAAATAACGTTTTCTTGTTAGCTGGGTTTAATATCTTAATTTGTAATAAAGGATGGTAAGGGACACCAAATTTTCCCCAGTCAGCTGTATAATGCCAAACAAGAATTGCATATTGTGTTGACTATGAGTCATTTCAGGTGGTAAGGGTTAACACTAGATAATCAAATATGAATTTTTGAGGGATATCACAATAAACAAAACTGAAAGTAGAGTGTTTCTCAGGACTAACTTCCTACGGACAAATAAACTTAAAGGACCAATGCAGTATAGGATACAGCTCTGTGATAAATTATACCTATGGCCTGGGCAGACTATCAAAACCAGGTCATGGCCTGCTTTACAATGAGTATTTCCAAGGTCAATGACATATAAGAGCATTCTCATGATAAGGATTGCTTACTTATACCAGCGGCTGGAGGGTTCATTGATTTGCTATGTATGAGATGTTTTAACTATAGTGACCGATTGAATGTTTGGAACTGCTGTTGCTGACATAGGGGTACTAGGAAGATGTCAATAAAGATGTTCAATACCCCCTATACCATTTTATTGTGTTGTTTTATAACGGCCATTTTATATTGAGTCTACATTAAAGGGGATTTCCTTCATGTTTATAGTTCACTGATCAGTGACGATTACAGCTCTGTGCTATTTAGATAATCTTAACTGGTCACATTCGTGGCCTGGTTTTCCACAATCCTTATCGTAAGCTATCTTACAAGTTCGTCCCCATAGTGATATGAAGAGTCTACTTAAGCAAAAAGAAAAGACATTTCATTTTTAGGGGTATTCGGAGGGGGGGTCTTTTTTTCAACCTATTCTTAGGTGGGGGGGGGTCTTTTTTTCAACCTATTCTGAGGGGGGGGGGCTTTTTTTTAGGGGTATTTATTTGGGAGGGGGTATTTTCTGACACAACGTAATGCAAATTTCACGACACATGTTGCGAATTGGGGTCATAAGGACAGCAGAACTCTGCTCAATTTCTTGCCTACCCATCGACACTTTGAATGATTCACCACTTTTCTTTTCCTAAAACAACAATAACTGGAGAAAGAACATTAATTCAACATGAGAATAGGAGTACAGAATGTAGGGGGTCTATACAGCAAAGCTAGTATCAGTGTGCAGCTAGATGAATGCTATTGTGGCGCCGAAATATGACAGTATGGTATCTGAAATAGTTTGGGTTAACTTTAGCCTTGCCGTATCACGCTTTGGCGTCCATATGCAAGGGTGAACTTGCCTATGTGTCTAGACCCTGCATTTCTTCCCAATAGAGGAGCACATGCATGGAATGCAAGATGCAAATATACCTCATATATTGATACATTGTAGCTTAGGTCCACTCCACCAGTCATGATACACACTTTTCCTTGGTGTCTTGCACCAGACCTTGCTTAACCCTTTCCCTGCCGATACTGCATATATGCAGTACCACTGTAAAACCGATACTGCATATATGCAGTACTGTATTTTAGTACTCAAAAACCGATACTGCATATATGCAGTACCAGGGCACTATCTGTAGTGTAGTGCCGGTTTTAATAGGACATAATAACCTGCAATGTCTCCGGTGGTTGGGAACAATTTTTCAATAGTGAAACGGCAGGGAAAGGGTTAATGGGCCACAGCGTTCTGACTGCAGAATTCTCAATTCTTTTAGAATAACTATACCATCTCCCTGATAGCTGCCTACTTCTCACAGATTCTAGGGCTTATAAAATCGGTAGACTCATAAAGTAAACATGATCAGCCCACTATAAATCGGTGTACCGAATGCCTTGAAATGTAGCAAATAGCCACTAGATCCACAGAATTTTCTGCTGCGGATGCAACTCCTTCTGTCACCAATTTCTAAATCTCCCTCTAAGTTCATCTTTGGCTTCAACAGAAATCAGGCACCAAATTATCATTGCTAATTGATCTGTGCCATGAAACAAGAACATTCTAGACTCAGAGTACAAGAAAATTCACCAATCTCAAGGTAAAATTCCTAAAAAAAATTTGAATGACAAGCTCAAAGTCCCTCAGAACACATCAATTTCAATATAAAACTTTCCATGGATCTTATAGTAGACTTCAGACCACTCTGAATGCATTAATATAAAGGTCAAATTCCTAAATTTTCCTGCGGCCTGCAGCCCCAAAACAACCAATCTCCCTCCAGCCACCACTCGTCAGCTGTCTTTGGGAGCTGGCCCTCCCCCCATTTTATCCACCTTCCACCACCCCTGAGCTGGGCCATTTCATGGTACTTCTACCAAACAGTATTAGCAGGACTTGAGGTGGGGACCAAACAAATTACACCCATTTTTAGCAAAAAAAAATCAAACGTGCCATAAAATCAGAAAAATGTGGGATATGCAAAAATATTCACCATATTTTTCTATCCTATAACCACTCCCTCAAGAAATGGTTAAGCACATGCTATAATAGGTTATAGTATAGGATTATGTAGACTTTGTATGTCGTTGATGGCATTATTAAGTATTTATAAACGCCTATGGTGAAGGGGGTTCATTTTTTTTCAACTTATTCGGGGGGGTCTTCTTTTTTTTACCCATTCGAAGGGGGGGTATTTTTTCTTACCCATTTGGAGGGGGGAGTCTTTTTTTTTTTACGTATTCGTTTTGCCAAACGCCCGCCCCCCTCCCTGCCATAAATAATGAATGCTCCCTTACGGAATGTGGTGATGGCTGCCACCCACCAACACAGCTGAAAGGAGTCTGCCATGTTGGGGTGTGTTTAGAACTGAAGCAGATGTTCCAGTTCTAAAGGCATAACCTGCCAGGGTGCTGTTTCTCAACAAAGTTACGGACTTCCGAAAATTTGTGGATGCCCGCAATAGACATTCCATATAATATTTGTGTAGAAAATAAAAATGATGAATAATATCATTTTTTGATACTTAACCCTTATCATACTACGTCAAAAAAATCACGTTTAATACTACCTGGGGTCCAACTGGACCCCAGACTAAATAAGTTCCTACACAATGATGGTGAAAGATACAAACTTCATCTTTTGCATGGTCATTCCCTAGGATACTAAGTACCTTTACAAGTGGTAATTATGTTATTGTCATCAGTTTTGATATGTATATTCAACACTTAATTCATAGAAGAAAAGAATGAAAGAATGACAAAATGTTGTCAATTGAAAAGTATGTTGACCGAATGTGTTTTTTCTGTTTTATATGGTAGATACCCCATATATCTACATGCCTACCAAATTTCATGGGAAAAGCCTGGGTCATTTTTCCATAAATCAACAAAACGTGTCATTTCGGGTGGGGTCCGTATGGACCCCAGCACTGTGTTAGACCTTATTCCTGCAGCAGAGAAACCAGTTAGATGGCTCCAATTCTGTATTTAGCCTCCAGAAGTTCAAACTTAGCAACTTGTACTTGAATAAAAGTCTTTTCTATGTGAGGGACACATATTTTAATCAGATTTTATACATTTTCAGTAGATCATAGGCTAGCACTATGGACAGATGTATAGGATCTCATCTAGCCTTTTCTGTTCTGTACAGAATGTTCTTCCTAACCTAAACCCAAGTGTCTCCCCTACATATTGACACCTCCAGGGTCCCAATCAAAAGAAAATATAATGTTGCAAGTCCCCGAAATCTGTCTAAGGAGATCAATATACTGTATGGAGGTCTGACATCGTCACATTTCAGAAATACCACCTATTTTGAAATAAATGACACTAAATCATTGTCTACAATTAGGTTGGTGCTGTTCAAAATCATACAGAGGTGTAATTGAAGTAAAATGCAAAGCAAGGAACCCTCTGTCTATTAGAGCCAGAACATATATGCTTTTATATTGTATTTGACTGGGGTCCGTGTGGACCCCAGAGGATTATTGTTTCCAGCAAAATAATTCCTGGGGCTCTGCATATGATGTTCAGACATTTCGAATAAAACTATATTTGTGACAATTAGATAAAATTTGGTGAAGTTTGGAACACTACTTCTATGCTTTTTACAAGAAATTAGATGCCTGGGGTCTGATTGGGCACTGGGCAATATCCGAGCCTGCACTTCGCACATAGCATGGTGCGCTTAACCATAAAGTCACTGGCACTTTTCTTTGTGTGATGTAATTATGTATACTTATACATTAGAACCAATTGAGACACAAACACTGCTATTCAAATTGGAATAAATCAGACATGTTTATTTCAAATGAATGGCATACTAATACATGCAGTAGATCATCCAACAGGGACGACCATAAAGATGTCCAATACTTTTTTTGTGAAAACAAGTTGTAACAGGCCAACAGGCAACATGTGAGTGTAGTACATGGTACTTGTGAACAAGGTGGGGAGGCAAGTCGCAGCTCCCTCACATAGATTCAAGATTCAAGATTCAAGATTCAAATTAAGATTCAAGATTGGCTTTATTGACAAATGAGAGGTACATTTACGTCAGCACCGGGTTGATGGTAATTGGTTCACAATATTGTAAATGCTTTTTATAAAAGTACATATATATCCTTGAGCCTCTCTTCTGTCCTGCATTTGGCAGTCAGGCTCTAATGATAGTACCTGTCTTAGTTTCTGACCGTTCTCTATAGTTTTATATTCCTTGATAATACCACATATTTTTTGTTCAAACACATTTCTTTCATTACATAGTTCAGTCAGTTCACATTCAAATAGGACATGATGTACAGTTTGTGTTTTCTTACATGTCTTACAATCTGTCTCGATGGGCTTTATACCTCTATAACTTCTACTTATGCTATCTAAAGTACAGTTTGCATCTAATCTAAGCTTAGTTAAAATACTTCGTACATGAGGAGAGCGCACACAATTCAAATATTCTTTCATTCTGTATGGAAATTTCTGGCACCCCTTAAGTACTTGACATCTGTCAAGGTTGGCATCATCTAGTATGTATTGGTTATAATTTTGGCTATGCATATCTTCCAGTCTTGTTTTGATTCTAAATTTAAACCTGGCCTTAGTCCAGATGTCAGGCCTTTCCCAGACATCAGGACATCCTATTTTGAACAAAAGATATTTTATATTTTCTAACCATGGGTGCTTTTCCTCTTTAATAGTTAGAAAAGCTTGGTCTAGTAGTGGGTTTGAGGACCCATGCTCAAGTCTGAGCCAGTAAAAAAGGTTGAGTAATATTATTTTAATTTCCATAGGGAATCTCCCTAATTCACCTAGTGCTAGCGTCGTGCTAGAATACTTTGATGAACCCAAAGCAAAATTACAAGTTGAAGAGTAAAAAGCTTCACTTGTAGAACATTTCCCCTAGATTTCCTCAATTGTAAAGGGGACTGGCCATTTTCTGTAGGCTGACATTACCTTGATTTTGTCACATATATTGTCTAAAACCACATGAGCTTGCATTGTATTTCTATAAAATTTGTAAGACTTGGTGCTAACATCACCTACATTCAAGACCTCAAGCATTCTATCCCAGTCTGTTCTAGATGTTGATTCACTACATCTGACCCTTACTGTGCAGCAGCTCTGAGGCATTCCCCAGACTGGGCAACCATATAACAGTATAGGTTCTACTTGTTTGTCAAAGAGGGACATAAACAATTTAACTGAAACATTTTGTGAGGTGCTCAAGGCCTGTCTAATTGCAAATGAGGCACGTTTGGCCTATAATATCCCGTCAGTTTGCATCTGTTTTAGACTGCCATCCCAAGATATCATTAATCCGAGATACTTATACGTATTGACACATTCTAATGGTTGTTCCTGGAATTTTATTGTTAGCTGAGAGGCTCTCCCTGCAGACATGACCATTACTTTGGTATTACCAGTATTTTCATGTAGATCCCATTCACAACAATAGTCTGATAATTTGTTTAGGCAATTTTGAAGCCCAGCCGATGACTGTGATACGATGACCAAGTCGTCTGCCCATGAGAGAGAGTTCAACACGGCCTCCCCCAACTGGACTGGTTCACACTCTGTATCAAAAATTGTGTGTAGATCATTTTGGAATAGGTTTGAAAGTGTGGGGCTTAAATTGCATCCCTGCTTCACACCAGTAGTTGAAGTGAAACTTTCAGAAATTCCCTGCGAGCATTTCACAGAATACCTATTATTGTCGTATGCAGATTTGATAACTTTGTATAAATTTCCAGTAATACCTGCATTTAAAAGCTTGTAGAATAAACTTGTTTATGGAGTCAAAGTATTTTGAAAAGTCAATGAAGGCTGTATAAAGCTTTTGTTTTCCTTTTTTTACATATTTGTGGAAGAGTGTCTGTATGATAAGTATATTGTCTTCGGTTCTTCTTTTTTCTCTGAACCCATTTTGATTTTTGCTCCAAAATCCCTTTTTTTCTAGGTGTTGAACTATTCTATCATTTATTATCTTACAAATATTTTGCTGAGACAGTCTGCAACTGCAACCCCTCTATAGTTCTCAGGCTTGTTTACATCCTGACTTTTGTGTATTGGTGTTATTATACTTTCTTTCCAACTTTCTGGGTACGTCCCTGTGGAAAGGATGGTGTTAAAGAGCTTGGTAATTCCCTTGTGTAACCCTTCTCCCCCAAACTTGATCATTTCATTACTTATAAGGTCGGGGCCTGATGCCTTCCCAGTTTTTGAGTTTTTTATGGCCTTAGATACTTCATTCAATGTTATGTTGTAGTCTAAATCTCCTTCTTGGGACATACTTTCCAATAGAGGTAGGCTATCTTTGACATAGTCCTGAAAACTGTTCTGGGTTTTTTTTACTCTGTTTTATATTTAATAGTTCTGAGAAGTATTTTATCCACTCTTTTTGGTTAATTTCAGGTTCTTGTACTCGTTTCTTTCGTGTTAGCTTTTTAACAGTGTTAGTGCATAACAACAAGCAACAGTTTCAAATCATGACAATTCGTCCCTGGAAACAGCATGAAAGTTCAAATCACATTATCAGAGCTCATTGTAAGAGTCATGTATATCAGGTGAGATACACCTTGGTGGTCCATTATTAGTTATCCGTGTAACCACTTAGACAAGGAAGTCAGTGGGTGGGGTTTTAGATCCTGTCCTGACAGTGCCGGCTTCCCGAATGAGGATTTGAAATTGGCGGGGGCGCGCACCTAAAGAAGAAATGTGACCCGTATTCATATGTAACTGGTCCAGGATACAGGGATTGTATTCTGAGCCAACAGATTCGAAGAATAGGTTGTATTAAATATATTCTCTTTATTTCAATAGATCAAGCACAGTTACAGAATGAGATATATTCTCAGGTCTTATTAATTCAGATCACTCTCAACTCCTATAATCAAATATGCCTCAAAACCCTACTTCTACAGAAATGGGGGATAGGGGGTTCTGGAGTTGAGACTATTCCGGCTTCATACAGAAAGGTTTCTCCAACAGTTCCCACTCCAGCATGGGAGTTGGGAAGGGTGGAGAGAATACCTGTCATAGCAATCTCCAGGACTTGGAGATATATGTGACAGTAACCAACCTGTAGGGAGCCCAGTCCCCAACAATAGACCTACAGCAAGGATCTAGGATCCAATACTGCGTTCCAGTATACTCTTGTACCAACAAGAGTCAAGGACTAGCGTTCTGTTGCTCTGGCAGGCAGGCCTTATATACCTGCCCACAGGGTCACAAACACTTCACTGGTCAAGGTTCAGTGGGCAGAAATCCGGGAGTCCCGGGCACCCAGCACCACCAGCAGCAGGGGGGAGGGGGCATGTCCCCAGTGACCGCTGGACTCTCCCGGGAAAGTTCGGGTCAGGCCCGGCAAGACTGGCGTGAGGGTGAGAGGAGTAAGGCGGATCGCTACACATATATCAATTAAACGGCAATGTGACCATCACTATCCAATTGGTTCGGAGGGTTGGGCGTTAAGAGTACCAACTGTCATAAATGTTCGAAAGGGAGGCGTCGGCGGAGCTCCACTGGCGCTCCTGACGGAACGTTTCGGGCGTCGGCGAAGCCTATGTTATCTATATAAGGGGGTTGGAACGGAGGGTTCCGAAAGTCTGATCTGAAGCTCTCCGACGACACTTTAATAGCTAGTGTGGCCAAACAGAGCCACGGCAATAAAGAATCTCCAGTTTTACTATACTTGACGAATTCTGTCTCCTTCCACATTACGGCGGATGCTACTATATAATTATATATATATATATATATATAATATTGTATGTTCTTTATCATTGTCTAGCTAAGATAGTGATTATGGGGGTCATAACTATGTTCCATTATTATGACTTTATAGCTACCAGCGGTTTGTCTACATCCTACAGTGTCTGCTTTTCCAAGACACTGTAAGACTATTTATTAAAGGGTCTCATGTAGTTCTCATGGGATCCAACATGTAGTTACTCACAACACAACTAAATCAGCCGTTAGAAAATATAAATATATAGTTGTGATATGTAGTATCCTATTCAGGAATCTTCTGGAACCATGTGTTATACTTGTTTACTGTCTGCCTAATTGGGAAGCTTCCAGATGCATGTACTATTGTGTCATACCCAGGTCTGTTCTAGAGTGTTCTAGTGTCTGACATCAGCATCCTGTAGGTCTATAAAAGGGCAGTCAGCCAGAGGTGTCAAGGCAGTTGCAGTTATACTTCAGTTGTGATTGTTACACCATCATACAGGAATAAAGATCCACCATCAATCCAGCTACCAGAGTTCTCATCTATTCACACACAAAACTCTACAATGGCGACGATGGACCCATGCAGCACCTGTTTGGAGTTTTGAAATATTTATGTGTGTGATTTTTGGACATTGCACTTTGGACTTACATTGTGGCTGGATTATTATGTGGACTTTCTGGAACCTTCTCCTGGGAGCAACTGTACTCTACTTCTGTGCACTTCAGTTTGTGTGATTTTGTTACATTGGACATCACAAGGTAGGCCAGTTACACATACTTATAGTTGCGTGTGTGTCCTGCTGCTGATTGACTGCTCCTGCCACTTGTTTCAACTGGATAGTTCTGTGTGCCTCAGCTTACATTAAGTTTCTACAGACATTTTGTGACTATGGAGGGTACATTTCCTACATTCCCTTCATTTGATTATGAGGCAGACAAGGCCAGTGCAGGCCCCAGGTGGAAAAAGTGGTTGGCAAGATTGGAGAATTTGTTTGTGGCTATGGACATTGTTGATGATGAAGATGACAATCGCCGCCGTGCTCTGCTTCTGCACTATGCAGGGGAGAGAGTTTATGACATTTATGATACAGAGAAGGGGAATGGCACTAAGTCATACAAGGAGACTAGTGAGGTTTTGACAAAATATTTTGAGCCCAAAACCAATGTGCAGATGGAGATCTTCACATTTAGAAGTTGTGTCCAGAAACCAGGACAGTCTTTAGATGACTTTGTTGCAGAACTTCGTACACTATCGAGAAACTGTAAGTTTGCACAGGTTGATCATGAGATTCTGTGCCAGTTGACACAGCATTGTCGGTCAAACAGGCTCCGGAGACGTGCACTGCGCAAGCCCGACAAATCCCTGGCTGTCATCCTTGAGCTTGGTCGTACCCTGGAGTTAGCAGATACTCAAGCATCGCTCATGGTGAAGGAGAGTCGGCAGGAGACTTCAGTGAATGCTGTTAAGCACAGGAACTCTCGACGTACTAACCGGTCTGGACCCCCGAAGACAGGCCGTTCTGACACAAAACCTGACAGTGACTATTTGTGTAACCGGTGTGGTAGTGACCGACCACACACAAAAGACAAAAAGCGTCCTGCCATTGGGAAAACTTGCAACTACTGCAAGGTAGATGGACACTTCCGCTCGGTTTGTTTCAAGCTCAAGCGCAAGGAAGAGTACAACAGACAAAAGGAACAGTCCAGTTCTAGGGTTAAAGTGAATGCTGTTGCCGAGGACTCTGCCAAACTACGCCAGTCAACCACGTCTGCACCAAAGACTGTATTTGCGTGAACTTTCTGAATTCCGGTCTTCCAATCGCTTCTGTGAAAATAGACAATGTTGCGTGCAAAGTAATGGTAGATACAGGAAGCATTGCAAACATTCTTGACGAACAATTATACAGCAAATTAGGTAAACTCCAGCTCAAATCGGTTATGTCGGTATGGGAGTGGTAAGCCGCTCAAGGTACTAGGTACTTGTAGTCTCACTGTAGAGACCAAAAAGAGAATCCAGGTTCATGACTTTCAGGTAGTTTCGGGTAACCATGGTGCCCTACTTGGGTACAGTTCAGCGACAGAACTTGGTTTGGTTAAAGTAAATCTGAATTCAGTACAAGGAGCCGGGGAGCGTGAAAAACTGAAAAATGACTTTCCGAAGTTATTCAAAGGTATTGGAAAGTTGAAGGGTGCAAAAGTGAAATTACATATTGACAAATCAGTGAGGCCTGTGGCTCAGAGACACCGACGCACACCTTTTCACCTTCGTAACAAGGTTGCGAAGGAGTTGGAAAAGTTACTCAAGGAGGATGTGATTGAAAAGGTGCTGGGAGAACCGACTCCCTGGGTCAGTCCTATTGTGGTAGTGCCAAAACGCAACAAAGACGAAATCAGGATTTGCGTGGACATGCGTGAGGCAAACAAGGCAATCCTCAGAGAAAGACATTTGTTACCGACGACTGAGGAACTCATCAGTGACTTAAATGGTGCTTCTGTGCTTAGCAAAATTGACCTTAAGGCTGGTTACCATCAGCTAGAATTGCATCCTGAGTCAAGGTACATTACAACATTTAGTACACACAAAGGTCTATTCAGGTACAAAAGACTGTTTTTTGGTATCTCCTCAGCATCAGAGATTTTCAACGAGCACATCAGAAATGTGATACAAGACATTCCGCATGCAAAGAATGTTAGTGATGATATCTTTGTCTATGGTAAAGGTGAAAATGCTGAAGAAATGCATGACAAAGCTCTAAAAGAGACGTTAGCAGCTCTTGAGAAAGCTGGTTGGACTGTAAACAGTTCAAAGAATGAATACTACAAAGAAGAAGTTAATTTCTATGGTTTACGGTTTAGTGCTCAAGGTATATCACCCGACCCTAAGAAGGTCAGTGCTGTTAAAGACATACCTACCCCCACAGATGTGTCAGAGGTGCGAAGCCTCATTGGTATGTTAACGTATTGTGCCCGTTTCATTCCAGATTATGCGACATTAAGCGAACCGATTCGCCGACTTCTTCGCAGTGACACTGACTTTGTTTGGTCCGATGAACAAAGCAAAGCACTGGAAATTCTGAAAAACCGACTGTCTGATGAAACTGTGTTGCAATATTTCGATACATGTAAAGACACAGAGCTCATCGTAGATGCTAGCCCTGTTGGTCCCGGCGCTATGCTCTGTCAAGACAACAGAGTAGTTGAATTTGCAAGCCGTTCGTTATCGCCAACTGAGTCTCGTTACAGCCAGACCGAGCGTGAAGCTCTGGCAATTGTGTGGGCTTGTGAACATTTTGATATGTACCTCCGTGGTGCCCCAAAATTCATAGTTTGGTCTGATCACAAACCTCTCGAGACTATTTGGCAAAAGTTTAAAGCTCCGTCATTACGAGTTGAACGATGGGGACTCCGTCTCCAATCGTATGATCTTGAAATCAAACATCTGCCCGGATCACAGAATCCTGCAGACTGGATGTCTCGACATCCTGAACCGGGCCAGAAAAGTTCTTGTGAAGAACATGTCGCAGAACTCTATGTCAATTTTATTGCTGAGTCATGTACCTCAGCTTCGTTACCCCTTAGCGATGTTTGCGATGTAGCCACCAATGACAAAACCTATTGTAAGGCTTTGGAACTTGTACAGTCTGGTAAGTGGTATATTGTCAAAGACATAAACGATCCAAACATTGATGTGTTTGAACTCAAAGGAATAGGTACAGTTCGAAATGAACTCACTGCACACCCATCAGGTATTCTTTTGAAAGGTGATAAAATTGTTCTACCAAAAGGTCTACATGATCAAGCTATCGCTATAGCTCATGAAGGTCATCAAGGTATGAGTCGAACAAAATCCTTTATAAGATCAAAGGTTTGGTTCCCAGGTATAAACGAAAAGGTAGAAAATGTGATCAAGAATTGTACTGCATGTCAATTGGTACATTCAAACCCTGTTCGATTGGAACCATTGTCTATGTCTGATTTACCCGATGGTCCATGGGAAAATCTGAGTGCTGATTTTTGTGGTCCCCTACCATCTGGCGATTATCTGTTTGTGATTACCGATGAATATTCTCGGTACCCCTTTGTGGAAATAGTCAAATCTGTTTCTGCTAATACTGTAATTCCAGTCCTTGACAAAGTTATTTCGGACTGGGGGGGAGTGAAGAAAATCAAAACTGATAATGGTAGCCCATTCAACTCACATGCATTTGCTAACTTTGCAAAGTACTCCGGTTTTCACCATCGCAAAATAACACCCAGGTGGCCAAGAGCCAATGCTCAAGCTGAAGCATTCAATAAACCACTCATGAAAGCTGTACGCGCTGCAACTGTTGAGCGTAAAAACTGGAAACAGGAATTATATAAGTTCCTTCGCCAGTACCGAGCAACTCCTCACCCATCAACTGGGTTCACACCCTATCGGCTTTTACTAGGGCTAGAACCAATCACCAAATTTCCTGAGTGTAAACTAAAGGCAGATGACCTTGTTCATCTGACTGCAAAGCGAAACGATGAACATGCAAAAGCAAAAATGAAAGTGTACAGTGATGCACATAATCATGCAGAAAAAGCAAACATCCAGGTTGGTGATAGGGTATTGGTAAGAACCGAGGTGAAACATGATAAGCTAACACCTGCTTATGTACCGAAACAATATGTTGTGACAGAAAAGAAAGGTACTATGATCACGGCAAATTCAGGTGATCATACCATCACACGTAATAGTTCTAGGTTCAAACCTACAATGGTCCATCCTGAGGTAGTAGATGACATTGAAGAAGAGTTATGTGAAACACCAGAAGGTAAAGGTAACATAGAGGTATCAACTCCTACGGTTGTACAGGTACCGTCTAGCCCGAGTCATCAAAATGAAAGACCCTCACCCAGCTAACAAAAAAACGTTATTTTACGTCAAAATAATGTTTCAAACTTTACATAATGTTATGCCATATTGAAAAGCCTTAGAAAAACGTTGACATATAACGTCATTTAACGTTAAAAAATGGTGTGTAACGTTATTTGTTTACTGGGCAGTGACCTCCTACTCATTTAAAGGATTATGTATCTAAGTAGTTTGTATCATGACCAACATCTATATACGCATTACGTCTAATATTTTATGTTCATGTGTCATGGTATAGTTTTCATTCAAAAAGGGGAGAGATGTAGTATCCTATTCAGGAATCTTCTGGAACCATGTGTTATACTTGTTTACTGTCTGCCTAATTGGGAAGCTTCCAGATGCATGTACTATTGTGTCATACCCAGGTCTGTTCTAGAGTGTTCTAGTGTCTGACATCAGCATCCTGTAGGTCTATAAAAGGGCAGTCAGCCAGAGGTGTCAAGGCAGTTGCAGTTATACTTCAGTTGTGATTGTTACACCATCATACAGGAATAAAGACCATCAATCCAGCTACCAGAGTTCTCATCTATTCACACACAAAACTCTACATGATATATCGGAAGGCAGCAGTCCTGATACCTTATATCATAGATGAATGTTCCAAAAGAGGAAGTAATGATTGAGTGTAATCTCGTCCTTATAGATTACATTGAAATCCTTGAAATATGTGAAAACTACTGGTGTTTGAGGCTATCTAATCTCTAGAATTCTGGCATTTAGAAGGCCCTTTCTACTCCCCACAGCCGAACCTCATATTTCAAAAGCTTTATAGTAACCAATGACACATCTAGGGCATTGTGTACATAGGCGAATTGTTGATCAACCCATGTATAAAACATACGCCTGCAGGTAGCCCTACATGACCGCAGGGAATATAATCACTGCAAGCTATATACAACCATGCTTACATTCATTGAATCTCCAAACTAAATACTACAACTGCCAAGAAATGAGAGAGCTGCTTGTTGAAGGTATGGTAAACTCGCGTGTACATTGGCCTTAAAATCCATAGTTCGATCATACCTACATGGAGCATATGGGGCTGTGTTAAGCAAATTGTAATACCTACAGTGGCCCAGAAGGGCCAAAAAGATAGAAAGTTGAAAAGTGGAAAGTGCAAATCAAAAAGTGAAAAGTACAAATCAAAAAGTGAAAAGTGCAAATCAAAAAGTGAAAAGTGCAAACCAAAAAGTGAAAAGTGCAAACCTAAAAGTGAAAAGTACAAATCAAAAAGTGAAAAGTGCAAATCAAAAAGTGAAAACCAAAAAGTAAAAAGTGGTTTGAGGTTTGAGGTTTGAGGTTTGAGGTTTCCATTTTCAGTGTCACGCTGTCAATCTGTCAACAGGTTGTGACAGGAATCTTTTAGCATTGGGTCAGAATTTCCAAAAATCTGATGTTCGGGAAATTGGCAGAAATGGCGAGAAAAAAGGTCAGAAACGAAAAAAGTCAATTTAGTTTTTTCCGGGAAAATGTCCAATTGGGCGAGAAAAGTGGTCAGAATTTGCAAAAAAATTGATTTTTCGGGAAATTGGCAGAAATGGCGAGAAAAAAGGTCAGAAATGAAAAAAGTCATTTTTTTCTGAATTATCAAGTATGTGGCACACAGTATACTATTAAGAACAGGTACCGGTAGTGGTGATTTGTTACATTTCAATTAAAAGATAATAATTGTTACAACTGCAGTAGCCAGCACTATGAAAAATAAAGCCAATTGTATATTGTCTTTGTTAATGCTTATTATGATGCATTTCTTTTTGCCATAATTGATGCACATGACATGATTTTGTATTATCATTTTCAGGGCCGCATATACCAGTAAACACACTTACGTTACTTAACGTTCCATGAATGTCATTTCTATGTCTGAAATACGTAAATTACTACGTTAAATAACGTCCAACTGTAAGAGTTTATTAACGTTATTAAACCTAATTAAACGTTAATAAACGTTTATAAACGTTATGTAAACGTTTGTTCCAGGTTTATTTACGTAAATCACCTAACCTAACCTACCATAAAAAAGTGAACCTCTAGAAAATGTTATGTAAACACCATTATTTCAATGCCATTATAAGTCTAGGTTGTGTTGCGTCTCATTTTTATTTTAAAAACGAAAATATATAAATAATTGCAGTGCTATTTAAAATGTTCATTAATTTCACAATTGCTCTTAGTTGCTAATTACATTTCCCAGCTCATCTACACTAGGAGAATTATAGGCAGCTCTGGGAATAGAACCCTAGATCTCTCGAGATGAAGTCGACCACTCTATCAACTGTGCTAACCGGGCCTGTGAGTGTACATGGTCAATACAGGCACCTTCATAACTCTTGGCTTATTGCTGAAAATTTTCGTATGACATACAAGCTTTTTGTCAAAATAATAGGGACCTGTAGCAACCACGTAAAACCGTAGCTCATTAGTATTCAGTATAATTACCTTCACTTTGTACAGTCACAGGCCCGGTTAGCTCAGGTGATAGAGCATTAAGCTTCAAATCCAAGGGTCTGGGGTTCCCTTCTGAGAGCAGGCAACATGCACTGACGAAGTGAAATGCAGAAGGGCATCCAATTTTTAGAAATGTAAATATTATGATGAGGTTTCGAATCTTGTAACCAGCAATTTGATTTCTGTTTTATGCCCTGCACATGTCTTATTGAATAGTGTAATGTGTACATTTCTATTTGGTATAGTAGTAAAATGTCCTTAAATCAGATTTCTATTATAAAACGTTTTTGAGATGAAAACGGATTGCTGGTCACAGTATTGGAACCAACATGGTAATATTTACACACGTTATCAAACGTGGAAATAATGTTTAATGGCCCTAGAAATAACGTTCCCTTGATGTATATATACGTTCAATAACGTTTGATTACGTTCTATAACATAAAGCAACCCTTAAATTCGGACATTATTTTACGTAGTAAAGAATTACGTTTAGATAACGTAGGTGTGTTTACTGGGATGGGGCCACCGCTCCTGGCAATCCTCGTCAGTGGGAAAGTGATTACTAGTTTTGAGAGGGGAGAGATCAAGGTTTGTACATCAAGTTAAAATTATCCACAGACATAAAAAATATTCCATTGGCTAGATAATGAATAATATTATGTTATAAGTGTGATCTATAGATTAACATAACTAATAATATTGTCTATATTGTTTTGACAGAATAAAACGGACGTTAATAGTCAATTGGAGAAGGTCCTGGAGTTCATAAGGGCAGATGCTGAGAAATTCCACAATTTTTATAAAGTACTTCAAAATCATAAAATGACGTCCCTTGATCAGAAGGTAGCAGAATCCCTGGCAGCCATGCCATAATTGAAGTTATTTGTTGTGTGATAGTGCATGCCTGTGTGGTATATATAAATATCTGGTGCCACAAGCTCATATTGTGCCTGGAGAAAGTTGTAAAGAAACCAGTTTTAATTACTCCATAATGAAAGATAACAAGTTAATGATATGCTGCATCAACAACTAATTTTGTTTATTTTTCGTTGTGCATTTTCTTTTGTAATACAAAATGGTAGGGAGCCCTAAATGTTCCCCAGCCAGCTATATAATGCCAAACCAGAACTGTGTGTATGTGTTCACTGCCAGTCTTTTCAGGTGATAAAGGTTAATACTATACAATAGAATCTGAAGTGTCAGGGGATAGGGCAACAAACAAAAGTGAAAGTAAATTGTGTCCCAGGACCAAGCAGTATACAGTTTCTCAGAATGGGCAAAAACTGTTTATTTTATGGGATAGTATTTCCTACAAACACATAATACATCAAAAGGACCAATGTAGTACAGGATACAGCTCTGTGACAAATTATAAACATGGCCTGGTCAGACTATCAAAGCTAGGTCATGGCCTACTTTACAGTGCATATTTACAAGATCAATGTGTAAGAGCTCTATTCTCATGATAAAGATTGCTAATTATACCGGTGACTGGAAAGTTTGTTATGAAATGTTTTAACAGCAGTGACCGATTGAATGTTTGGAATTGCTGTTGCTGACATAGGGGTCCTAGGAAGGCACGTATGGGATAGCTCTCCCAGGTGAGAGGACAAACGTTTAGAGCGTTATCTTAATCTGACTATTAAGATGATCTTACTTGTCTTAACCTTTTTAGATTTATAATCTTAGACTATTGTATTACTATTACTATCTACCGGTAGTATGTAATGGGGGGCTCTACCCCCCAACCTCCGTTTTTTCTCTTCCTTTTCTTCTTTTTCTTCTATTTCAATCCTTAAACTTAAACTATCTTAATTCTTTTTTCCTCTATTTCAATCCTTTCTTAAACTATCTTAATCCCATCTTAAGACTTATCTTAGACCATCTTAAAAGTATTACTGCCTGATTTTAAGATACTGCCCCAAAATAAGATACTGAACTAAGATATTAAGATTTAAGATTAAGATAACGCTCTAAACGTTTGTCCTCTCACCTAGGAGAGCTATCCCGTATTTGCCCTAGAAAGATGTCAATAAAAATGTCAAATACCCTCTATACCGTTTTATTGTGCTCTTTAACAGCTAAACAAATAAAAACAGAGAACACAAAGACACTCCTATGAGTATACCATCATAACTGCATTGGTCATTTCATTAAAAAAAACACGTAGTTTATAATAATCTCTCTGTTTCAAATACATTTAAATTACTATATTCCATAATATTTATTGATATGATCGAAATAGAAACAGTGTTAGATTGACTACATCATTATGCTGCATATAATTATGATAAAAATCGAACAATCTGCTAATCCAAGTTATCTAGCTTGTCACTCAGGTAGTTGGAATATAACTTAGTTGCTTTCACTTTAGAATATCCGGGTGTGAACAGTTCAGCTAGCATGTAATATATACATATGGATGTCCATAATATGTGTCAAATGGGCTCCATATGTGTTGAATCTATTTCTGTTTATAATTCCGTATGTCAAAATTACACACACAGAATTCCATATGTACATCCCGGGGGGTCCACTCCTACTATATGTGTAAACAAACTGAAGGAAAAGTGACCCTTTTTTGGCACTACCAACTGCGCATGCAGGCCCTCTCATTTTGGGTCAAAGGGATACCTTTTTTAGAGCACATATTTGGGAATTTCTATTACATTAATTTTAACCAGATCATAATATTATTAGTGCTTCTTCTTTCGCCAAGGCCATCTTTTGGCAGGGAAAGGGGTGCTTTTCTAATAATATCGCTTTAAAAATGATAAATTTTCCTGGCTTTCCCCTGTAAAATCAAACTATATTTTGGGTGTTTTAGGCAATCACACGCAAAAGAGTTCTTTTGTCCACAAAAATCTCCGTCTAAGGGGTACCTATTTCAGAATTTCCCGCAGTTATAGGGGTACCAAATTTGGAGTGATGTACGCACATAGTTACTATAGAAAAGATAGGGAGTGGACCCTCCGGGATTTACATACTGTCGAGGGGCTACATGATGCGCTCCTGCATGATGCACTCTCACTCCTGGCGCCCCCAGCTGAGGCGCACCGAGTGACCCGGAAGTACCCTCAAGTGGCTGAGTGGGGAAAACCCACAGGGAACGGGACGGCCTGGCACACTCACAGTAAACATACTGGAGGAGTGGTGACAGGTGTCCAGGGTGTTCCTCCTCTCCTGTCACACAGCCCCCCGCAGGGTGGATGGGTGACAGGAGGACGGGTCTATTTATAGACTGATGAACGACTCCTGGGTCTCAGCCTGACAGGGCCGAGAACTATAAATACCCTCTGGATTCCTCCAGAGGGTGTCTTATACATCCAGGAGCCGGGAGCCATGCTGGAGGAACTAGCCTTCCTATTTATCTCCATAGGGCTAGCCATGCTACCCTACCTACTGCAGACATATATGTGAGGTGGCACTCTCGTACGTATCTATCTATGTCCTACTGATATAATAAAATCGGATATCAACTCTAATCTATTGTGTCTCCTTGTCGGATCATCTACATCAAATGACCTCTCGACACTGGTGGAGAACCTTTGGCTGATTTCCATTAGAAGTTAACCTCTACACATGCCATGAGTACCAGTGGTAATCAACTGGAGTCACAATTACCTGAGTTTGATAACCTACCGGTAGCAAACACACATAGTACAGATACTGCTACGAGCCTCCAAGCCAACCCCACCACCCACACAGGAGGAGGAACCCCTACTACACCCCAGCAGACGAACCATCCTCCACCGGCCCACACGTCGCCTACACCACAGAACCAAGTGACAACCATCTCTACACAGAAGTCAACACCTGGAGCCACCTTCAGCCTAGGTTCAGTAGGAGACGTCTCATCTAGCACGGATCAGATAAGTCCTTTTAATACTAGTACAACACCTGCACCAGCAGCCTACGACCCCAGCGTTAGGCCTTACTACCCATTGTTTGATCTAGACTCATCTGAGGATCAGGAGGTGCAGGACGTGTTGGAGAACATCTCTCCCATTCCACCACCCACACAGGGTGACCAGGGTGTTTTTCAAACACCTCGTGGTGACGCTGGGCAACTCTTTGATTTTCAAGCAGCAGTTTTTAAAGCTAAGAGGTCTCAGGAGAGGAGAGACTACCTCAGCCGCCATTTCGATCGGCAGCAGCCTATACCACCCCCCAGCCTTGGGAGCAGCTCCAGCAGCTCCGGTAGCTACACCTCTGGCGACAGAACATCTCCAGGGATAGAGGCTGAGAAGGGGAAGCCCGGCGGTATACCTGCCAACGACTCCTCCACTGACCCACACTGGCACACTGAAAGTGACACACCCTGGAGCAGTCTTGGAGGATTATCCAGCATCTGGAGGCCCAATTACCAGGACCCAGACTCACCTCTGCTAAGACAGTCAGGTATTCCAGTCCAACAGGTGAGCAGTGAATCCGGATCCAGTGACATTTTTCGGCCGATAGGTAGAGATACTTCTACCCCACTAGACTGGATTAAGCTATCTGTCAACTCGGCTCCACACACCCTGGAGGAGCAGCCGACCCCGCCGGCGTTGGCAGAACCTGCTGCACCAATCTGGTATCCAAACCATCAGGACCCTGATTCTCCCCTGCTAAGGCAGTCAGGGGCCCCTGCAGCATCTCGGCAGTCCAGTGATTCGGACGACCTATATTGTATAGACCCCCAGAAGGCCAATAGGGGCGCCAGAATTGAAAAGGCGGTGAGAGACATAAACGATTACCAAACACACCGTTTTAACCACACCCCAGTAGGCTTTGATCCAGATTTCTTGTTTTCTGGAATTCAGCACGACATATACAGTGGCCTACCACCCCACACTCTACGGGAGTTGGCCGCCGACGGTGGTTTTTACGGATCTCTTGAGGCTCTCACTAGGGCACACGACAGGTTTCATAACTTCACAACACCTCTGATCGCAGCAGTGCGGGAGGAGTTGGGTGACCACCTATTCCCAGGTAAATTAACACCCACTGGTCACACACAGGTCAGTGCCCCTGCAGCAACAGACTGTGTCTCACCCACTCAGGAGGTGAGTGAAGCCAAATCCGAACCCCTAGCGACCCCCTTACCCACCCCTCTACAAAAACTGGTGGAAAAAGGGGAGTCTCAGAGCTACATACAAGGTGTGGCTAGTGAGGTGAGTCCCAAGGACTACTCACAGCAAATCAGTGAGGCAATAAAGAGGTGGCGCGCAAACCAGACCGCACCCAGGAGGAGCGCTGCCACCCCTACCTCCACACCCAGGAGGAGACCACAACCATCACCCAAGCCAATATCATACAGGAAGGCACACAGGAGGTGGAGAAGATTGGACAGGCCCTGTCCGCAGGTGGTCATCCACTCATTAGCCTCCTCTGCCTTCTCAGACTACCACCAGGAGGACCCTGCAGCATTTGAAAGACTGATCAGAAGGGACCTACACAGGGACTTTGTGGAAAAAGGACTGCCAGCAGCAGTGGAAAAACTCACCACCCCACTCAGAGGTCCCTCACCGTCCTCGTCTGAAGATTCCTATTTCCAGGAGTGTGAGTTCCCAGCCCCAGTCACACCACCGGCTAGGAGCAGATCAGCTGAACCGACCGCCGCTCACACTGCCCCCTCCGGAAAGCACAGGAGCCGCTCAGGTTCACCCAGGAGGCCCCCAGGAGACTACTCATACCACTTGGAGCGCAGCATCGACGGGGCAGTTGGCCCAAAGACGAGGGCAACATCGCCCACCCTACAACGACAGATACCTTTCACCAAGAGAAAAGGTAAACAACAAGTCAACATGAGCAGGAGAGGCAATGGAGAGCCTCAGGGACGGCGATCACCTGACCCCAACAGTGCCCTGGTGAAGGAAGTGGTCATGGCCATGAGCCAAAGCATGGCCTCCCTGTTGTCAGCCCAGGCTAAGGACATAGCCCAGAAGATGGGAGAACTGGAACAGGGTGTAGGCTCCAGACTGGATAGGATGAGCGCCAACATACAGAGAGTGGAGGAAAGAAGCCATGACACCACAAGGGCACAGGAGAGGATGGACCGCGCTATGCAAGATAGACAATTAGCTGCCATGGAGCGTGGGGAGGATTTCTCTCTCAGAGTTGGTGACAGATTGGCCAGCGACATGAGAGACATGAGGAATGAGCTACAAAGGGACATGGAACAGCGTCTCAGAGGATTGGAGATTGGGTTTGGACGTCAACACCACCACTTCAGCCAAGCAGAAGGAATGACACCATCACCCATACTCCAGGGTGGAGCCGCTGGTGGCTACCCCCACGACAGAGGTGCATGCACTCCCGCTGAGAGGTGCCCACCTTTCACATCCACCCCCTCTCCAAGCAAAGCAGTATTTGGAGACCCCACTGGAAGAGTGAGCACAGGTGGCTACGGCACAGCCATCCCCAGCGCCCCACCTCCCACACCTGTGAGTGGTGTTTCAACCACCCACCAGATGGCAGCACAGCTCACTACACAACACCAGTCACCGGTCAGGCGTGATGTTGGCATGGTCTCCAACTCCATCTACATGCCTACCCCAAACCTGCCTCCTGCAGGCATGAACCAGCCCCAGGGTCAGAGATTGGACCCCTACACATCACGGCATTCTGCCCCACCAGGACCACCCCTCCATGCACAGAACCCAGGTGGCCGCCAGGAGGGAGACCCAGCTGAGATCAGGTACACCAGCGCCCAGTTGAACTCTTTCACCAAACCAAAAGTGTTCGACAGGCAGACGGCCTACAGATCAGCAGAGAAGTTCCTGGCAGAGTACAAGTTCTACATCGAGGCCATGTACCCCAATAACCAGTATATGCAAGCAAAATGCATGTATGGGCATCTGGACGGTAGGGCAGCTTCCTGGTATTTCTCCAATGTCATGGGGAAGCCCTTGATGAATGACAGGGACCTCATGTACGCTGCCTTCCTGGAAAGATTCAGTGGGGAGGACCCTGACACCGTCATCAAAGGGTACAGAAACAGAAAACAGAAGGCTGGAGAGTCTGTAGAGAGTTACATGACTGATATGATAAGTCTCCTGTCAAACAGCCAACTGGATGAAAAGACCCAGGTGGATTACCTCATCAATGGGTTCAGGCCGGAAATTGGTAACCCTCTGCGGTGTGAGCTACCCACCAAGATCACAGAGGTGGAAAAGCTAGCCACCAAGACAGAGGTGACCTTCAGCTCCTTGAGTTCCCAGCTCAAGCAGGCCCCAACCCAACAGGCTGAGCTGTGTGAAGTCAGCCCCCAGCAGAGAGACAGGAGCTGGAACAACAACAGGAGGCAATACAACAGCTCCTACTGGAGTGGCAACAGGGATTCCAGGTTGGACCCAGGTTTGAACAGATCATACAGTTCAGACTACCAAAGCAGGTTCAATGACAGGTTCAACAACTGGAACGACAGAGGTTTCAACAACAGTTACAACAGGTCAACATCCAGAGGCAGGGACGACCAGAGGGACAGAGGTAGGGACAGATTCAGAGGCCGCAGTCCCTACAACAACCCCCCCAGGGAGCATAACAACTCCGGTAACTACAACAGAAACTACAGGAGTAACAGTCAGGACTCCCGGGGAGGTGACTCTAGATACAGGTCGAATTCAGGTGGCTACAGGAGAGACCAAAGTCAAACTAGGTCAGAATCCAGGGGCCGCTATGACAGATCTGCTTCTAGGGATAGATCTGGCAATTACAACAATAACAGTAGCAGCAACAACAGCCCGAGGAACAGGTCTTCATCTAGGGGCAGAGACAGCCAGGACGACAGGCAGAACCCCAGTCAGCGCCGATCCAGGGACCAGACCCCAGGAAGAGGGGACGACAGGGGTAGATCCAGGGAGAGACAGGGGAACGACCGCCCTGGAGACAGAAGCCGTGACCAGTCCAGAGACAGCTCTAGAGGGGGTGAGAGACCAAGATCCTCCTCTAGATCAAGGGACTAGAGGTCCGGGGAAGGTCACATAACATCCAGTGACCAAGCCCCCACCACCAGTACAGAGACACACACCTTAAGCAGCATCTCCACACCAGTGACTACAGCACACCTTAGCAGCATGGACGTCAGCAGACCAGACACCATCCTGTCCATGGAAGTGAACACACCTGCAGAGACCTCAACAACCAGCAGCACATCCAGTACACCACCGGAAGCAGCCAGCACGAGTCACATGTGTGAGGAGTCATCATCAGACGTGGGGTCAGCCACCCTCACCCTGGGTGTGAAGACCCAAGGTAAGTGCAGGCACACAGGTAAGGTTTTGTATGTAGCTGCCAACATCTCAAAGGGCTCTGTCAGTGTGGAATTGGCAAATGTAAAAAGCAAAGCCTTGGTTGACACAGGGGCGTCTCTGTGTTTTATAAGCAGGAGGCTGTTTGACAAAATAACAAATACCAACATTTGCACTCATGTAAAAAGGTCCAACATGTCAGTAGTATTGGCTGACGGCAATGCTGTTCAGGTGGATCTATCTGCCTTTGTTTCATTCACAATACAGGGAGTCCTTTTCAAGGAAAGATTCCACGTGTTACCCAGACTTAGTAGACCAATGGTTCTGGGAGTCAATTTTCTCAGGAAATACAGGGGAAAGATCTCTTTCCATGACGAGGAACAGACCCCACCAAATTCCATCTGTGCTCTGACAGATGAGTACATCCCAGCAAACAGTGAACACACCTTCAACGCCATGGTAATAAACCATGAGGAGTTGACAGGCCAAGTAGGTATCACTGAGAGACTAGAACCTGATCAGAGCTACCTCATCAAACACACAATAGTCTCCCCCAAAACAAACAAGAACATTGTTCCCATCACTATGGCTAACCCAACTGATACTGGTTTCTACCTGAGGGGACATTGGCCCATTGGAAGGTTTGTACCTCTTGATATGTCCCAGGCAATACCCCTGGGTTTGTTGGGAGGTGGAAACGGCGAATGCAGTGCCATCAGTCAGGAAGAGGATTTTATCCCAATCAACAGCGGGGAAAACCCACTGGACTGTCTACCCAAGGGCGACGAGCCATTGAAATACAAGGTTTGCCAAGACCTCAGTGAGGACCAAAAGGTCCAAATCAGGACCATAGTAGAAAGCAACAGGAGGGCATTTGTAATAAATGAAAATGCCATTGGGCTCAACACCGAGAATGAGGTGACCCTAGAGCTCAAGCCTGGCGCCAAACCCTGTAACAGACCATCATACAGAATGTCCCCACACAAAGAGGTGTTTCAGAGGGAATTACTGGAAAAACAACTGGAACAGGGAGTGCTTGAGGTGTGCTCAGAGCCTTCTGAGTACAACAGCCCAGCCTTCCTAGTGGCTAAGCCACAGGGTGATACATCCAAAGCCTCCGGCTGGAGGATAGTTGTTGACTATAGGTGGGTTAATCAAAACCTAAAGTCTTTTTCGTATAGTTTCCCAAGAACTGATGACCTCATGGACACCATAGGTAGGACAGGAGCCAGGTATTTCAGCAAGCTGGACGTCTACTCAGCCTACCACCAGATCAAACTGGCTGAGGAATCCAGACACATCACCACCTTCTCGGCAAACGGCACAAGATACAGGGCCAAGGTGTTGCCAATGGGACTGAAGACCTCAGGATTGGCTTTCCAAAATGTGATGGAGCAGTTGTTACTGAAATGCAAATACAGAAACGCTGTGGCATATGTGGACGACGTGGCCATCTACAGCCCCACATGGGAAAGACACTTGGAAGATCTTGATGAGGTGTTGAAACTCTTCATAAAGGGTAACATCAAACTCAAATCAGAAAAGTGTGAGTTTGGCACGACCAAGATGGATTTCTTGGGTTTCAGAGTGAATCAGGAGGGTTTGTCACCCTCCCCAGACAAAATCTGGCCCATCAAGACCTTCCCTGAACCTAAGAATGTAGCCGAGTTGAGGTCATTCAATGGAATGGCCCAGTTCTACAAAAGATTCATCAAAGGCTTCGCCCACGTCATGAAGCCGCTGTATGACTTGTTGAAGGCAGGGAAGTCATTTGTCTGGACAGCGGAATGCCAGAGGTCTTTTGATAAAGTGAAGGATGGAATCTGTTCAGAGGCGACTTTAAGTTTCCCAGACTTCACAAAACCTTTCATCATTTTCACAGACGCCTCTGACACTTCATGTGGAGCAGTCCTCACTCAACTTGACAGCAATGGGTTCTACAGACCCATAGAGTTTGCTGGCAAGTCACACACCAGCCAGGAGACCCGATATTCTGTCACAGACCGTGAAATGCTGGGTGTCATCTTTGGCATTAGAAGGTTCCACCACTACATAGATGGCACACATTTCACCCTATACTCTGACCACACTGCACTTGTCTCCCTGTTCAACAAGAAAGAGAACATCACAAATGGGAGGTTGGCCAGATGGATAGACACAGTCATGGCATATGACTTTGAGGTGAAATACCTCCAGGGCAGAGCCAACATAGTGGCTGATATGCTGTCAAGGAGGCATTATCCACCCCAGCCTGAGGACTCAGCACCAATTAGGTCTCAAGGCAAGTTGGTATTGCCCCCAAAGAAGCTGCAATTCTCCAGCATACTGATCACCAAGTTCTTCCACGCCGAGGAGCCCATACCAGTAAACCCTATACTGCTAGGTGCACCCAGGTCCATACTGAAAGGCGGTAAGCCCTGGGGTAGCAGCAACACCAAGGCAAAAGGGGTCATTGCCAGGAAAGGCAGTGTGGAGAGACAGCAGCTGGAGACCAGTTTGGGCGAGCCAGAGACCCTATGTGTGGTGACTAGGTCAGCGTCCCAGAATGTAAACACAGACGTTGTTGTGACACATGATACCGCGGGGGCGCCAGCTGACCCAGTCCCGGCCCCTCCAGCTGACTCCGCAGTCAGGGAATCTAGGACACGACCCAGAAAGGGGAGTGCACACAAGGGCCCACAAAGGGTATCACACAGAACGGCTGAGGGTAAAAAGAAGAAATTGGTCCACAAATTGGAACCCTTGGCCGCTGAGGCAATCAAATTCCTGTCCTCACACACATCCTTGACCCCGTCCAGTCAGGATCTGATCCAACAGCAGAAAAAGGACCTTTTCATAAGGGCCCTTTACAACTACCTCTATGATGAGAGCCTTCCCACTGACAATTCACTGGCGCGTCAGATCATGTTATATCATGACCAGTTTATAATCATACACGGTGTGGTATACAGGATGACACACTCGATATTGGGCAAGTCAGTGGACCCCACCCTCCAGGTGGTGATACCAACCCAGTGGGCAGAGAGCCTGGTTGAAGCCACACACTCGTCCCCTTTGGGTGGACATCTAGGCTCAACTAGGACCTACAATGCCATCAAGTCCAGGTACTATTGGAGAGGTATGTACAAAGATGTACACGACATTGTGGGTACATGTCACATCTGCTTGACCACCAAGAAAAAGCCAAAGAACTTGAAGACTCCCATGGTCCTAAGAGAGCCAGTGTTGACGGCATACACCCACTTGACCATGGACGCCATTGGGCCATTCACACCGGCCAATGATGGTAGCAAGTACATACATGTGGTGGTGGACCATGCCACAAGACACATCACGGCATGGTCATCAGTAGAGAACACAACTGCATGTGTGGCCTTGGATTTCTTCAATAACGTCATCTGTAAGCAGGGGGCACCCTCAGTCCTGAACACTGACAATGCCAGTCAGTACAAAAGCAGGGATTTTGAGGACATGTGCTCCAAGTTTGGTATCAAACATGTGACTGGTAGTGCCTTCCACAGCACCAGCCAGGGCCTAGGTGAGCGTCAGAATCAGTCGCTGGAATCCTCACTCAGAAGTTTCATAGCTGAGGTGTCCAGGTTTGTGAAGGACGCACAGGGCCATTGGTCCACCTTCCTCCAGGCGGTGGTGTTTAGTTTGAATAACACCACAGCCCCCATCATGGGCTACTCTCCAAATCTGCTGTTGATGGGTAGACAGCCACACCTCCCCACCGAGGCAGCTTTGGCACTACTGAAGAACAACTGCAAAGACAACATAGAAAAATTAACTCAAAATATGTTAAATCTGAAAGATAGCATGATGTTGTCAGCAGCAGCCAACATGAAGGAGGCCCACAGGAAAATGAAGGCCAAACATGATATGCACGCGGTGGAGAGTGGCTACAGGGAAGGGCAGTTGGTGTACCTGCACATACCATCCCTGTTAAGGAAGGGCACCAGCAAGAAACTACAACCCACCTACAGCGGCCCATATCTCATAATCAAGGCCACAACACCAGTCACTATGAGGCTGAGAAGACTGTCCGATGCAAAGGTGTTCAAAAAGGCTGTACATGTGTCCAGATTGAGGAGACCTTTGTCCAAAGCCAGCGCCAGGGCCGTGCTGAGAAGATTGGAAAGGGGGCCCCCGGGTACATTATGCAACCCAGACGCATTAAGAGTGCATACCCCATTGACCCCCAATGAGAAGGCCAGCAGGATCATCCACAGGCCGGCCAAGACAAAGAACAAAACCAGAACTATGGTACCAGCACAGGTGAGAAAGCCGGCAGTACAAAGGAAGAGGAGACCCCAGGTCCCCACCAGATCTCCAAGGGCTACCGGGTCCAGATACAGCCTAAGACAGAAAATTGTCCTACCCGCTAGATTCAGGGACTGACAACCCCCCCCCCCCCCCCCGAGGTCTTGTTTGTAAAAATGTATAAACATGTATTAGCAGGGCCTCTTTATATCCGTATATGTTAACCCATATTTAAATATTGTGTATTTTCTTTGGATTTTCTTATTTTTTATCACGATAATATTTCTGTGTGTTTATCCACACGTTTTTTTTTTACCGGCCCACAGTTTCTTCCTATGGCCTTTGCAGTAAGGCCGGCATGACATCAGACTAGGCAGTCTAAGCATGCGTAAATGGGCGGAGACAGCCACACTATCTGCATGCGTGTGATATATGTGTGCGCGTTCCGGATCCCCAACATCAGCATTTAGCTTTTAAAAATATAAATACACCTCGGCAACACCCATGGGAACCTTTTAGCGCCACATTAGTGAGACTCTGTCCCACTGCAATGGACGACAAACCTGATAAGAGCGCCAATCGGTGACAGCACGAGACGCCAGTGATTCACCCATACTATGCAACACCCACCCCACCAACCATTCCCCCCCCCCCCCCCCCCTACTAACCCCGCCATCTTTTTCAATCCATTTTTCCCACAAAAAGCCTGTCTGAGAGTGTTGGGTGTGTAATTGTACGCCACATACTTTGACACAAATACTTCCCGGGCGACTCAGAGATATGGCGGCACCAAGCCGTCATTTAGACCGTCAATTCCCCAAGTCCAGTGACATAGGATCACGTGACCTGACCTTAACCCAGAATGGGAGGGTCAACTGGACGATTAAAGTCTGTGACACGCACGGGCTGAGCGTTCTCCCATAGCAGCGGTGAGGACAGCCAGGGGAGATAAAAATGTCAATAAAACACTCAAGGCCCAACCACGGGACTATAAACACAAAACCCCCCCTCCTCACCCCCCCCCCCCCCAAACTCACATACACTGGCTGTTGCCCCCTCCCACCTCCTAACAAGGGTTACAGCCAATCGCCACCCCGTCGGTGGGGTAGCCTTGACGCTATATTTGGGAAAGCTAAACTTGCCTCACAACCCCCCCCCCCCCCCCCCGCAGACCAGAAGTTTCAGAGGCAGGTTTCTGAAAAAAAATACCCCTGGATGTCCGTTCTTAGCATTATTTTTAACACTATTTTCACTCTTGAAACATCCCTGAGCCATTCACAAACCCACCACAATATTTTTTTTTTTTGTTGGGAAAATAATCGTTATAAAAATATTCATTTGAATCAGACACCAGGGTTAGGATTATTTAACCAATCGCTCTCGGCACAGACTACCAGGATTTCAGTAATGTGCCTAGAGGCCGCCAGGCAAACCCCTAACACCAGTTATGATACACCGGTTGCCTAGCAACCACCTGCACTATAGCTTAAAATTTTTTTTTATTAGCAGGGTTTTTCTATTCTTGTACCCCTATGAGATGGGAGGGTTATCAAGATGCCTCAGGGCACCAGAATACAGGGTCTGACTTACTGTTTATTTTTGAATATTTAAAATATATATTTTTTATTTTTATATATATTTATTTATTTATTTTATTTTAGAATGTTTTTTTTTTTTTTATCTTCTTGGCGTCAAAACTAAATGTACACGGGGGTTATATACTCACCCCTTCTGGTGTGGTGCAAATCCAGTGCCTGGTGTGGAGCTGAAGCGGTAGAGACCAACCACATATCGGTCGGCTATAGAGATCTCTGGCTTGTTCTGGTGCGTGTATACACGGAGTGCAGCTTTGCATTGGGGAGACCGCAGCAGCGTGCCCTATCTTTTTTCCTCTGCATACACCGGTGTGAAGGCCTCTGTTTGGGAATTAAGAGGACCAGGTGGCTTGAGAAGAGACATCACAATATTTTTCCCTTTGTTATAACACATCTCGGAATTTATTTATTAAAAGTTTCTTTTGGAAGACCAGTACAAGTCTACTCAAACTTTCGATCTTTGGTAACCAACTTCAGCCCCAGTACTAGGGCACCTTGTATACGGTAAGTGAGGCCTCACATACCCTATTTAATATTCATAGACGAGCTGCTCACACAGCCAAATTTAGGGATAGCCACTCCCCTCTGGGGTAAAGTTTGACAGGGATGAATTAGCCAGCTTCCCGACGATCCAAACTTAAGTGGAATCCCCAACACCTCAAATTAGTTGCACAAAATTATCCAAAGCACCTACATCCCCAGCACTTTTGGAAACTTTTCACAACACCTAAACACTCTTTTTCACACAAGCTGATCACCGGGTTTCTCAAGTAGCAGGAGGATGGGCCTCAGGCTGAGGTAGGTGTACAGCGGACGCTTGTACCTTTTGGCATTGATTCTGCATTCACTATTTTCTAAAACTGAATTTATGTCCCAGACAAACAAATCTACGTTGGCGTGGTCAAAAGTGCTCGTAATAAGCTCCGCGGATATTTAACCCCCTCTGCACCAGATGAATATTTTTGAGACACCACACTAGGGCCAGAACCACCCCCGGGTACTCAGACACTGTAGCATTGCACATGAACTATCAGCCCGGGAAATTCATAAGTCCCGGCCAATTTTTTTTTTCTTTTTTTTTTAAAATTCACAATAACTAATTTATTTTTTTTATTTTATATATTAGAGTCTAGCTCTCAAGAACAAATTGATATTATCAATTTTCCTTCGGAAATTCGGTTTGAACGGACACCTTTGGACACTAGCATATTAACCCCCCCCCCCCCAAATACCACCCACCCTTATTCAAATATAGGCTATAAGATGCGCAGATTCTGCTGATGGTGCCCCGCCCATAGGAAATTAGTTATTATTATTATTATTTCTACTTTTGATAGTCTTGTACTTATCATTTGATTTTTTTTTAAAACCACAGCCCTTTCGACCAGAGTTACATCCTGCCACAGGGCAGAGAGGAGGAGCCATGGACACTGGACTTGCTCCTCTCGACCCACGGAATCAGGTCCCCCAACCTCTCGGTGCAATCTGTGAGGAGGCTTGTATTGCAGGAGGAGGGCCTGATCCATTCATTTGGACAGGAGGAGGAAGGGAAATTCATGCATGATCACACAGTACATGCACAACTATGGCAAACCCTTTCGTTGATGTGGCTGTCCGGTCAATCATTTACGATTTTTGCAACGACTCACCGAGTCTGCCTGATTGGGGGCAGTTCGCGGAGCCGGTGCAGGGATACCTGGCCTACCTGGCGGCAAGAACCTTCATCCGTGTGGTGGAGGGTTTTGAAATGTTGCCAGGTGAGGCTGGGATGAATGACCGGCAGGCTGTGTTAATCCAGGAAGTGAGGACCACACTGAGGTTAACAAAAGAGGTACTCCTGGTGTACCATGTAGCGGCCCTGAGGAGCTTCACCTTCAGGCCGGTGGCCAACACCAGGAATGGGTTCCCAGATTTCCCGGAAGTGCCGCCAAATTTGTAGCACGCTCGGGGTAAGTGCTCGCCTCTACTGTTGGATTTCTTTTTTTTATTTATCTCTTTTTGCTGTAAATTTGCTCGCTTACTTATTATCGCACATAAAAACCACAGGTTGGAATGGTGAGAATTCTCACCCATAGGCAAACCCCACATCACTACAATACTACCCCCCCCCCCCCCCCCCTTGGCTACCAATTCATCCATCTTGTGCGTTGGCCGGGGGTCAAACAATCACCTCCAGATGAGGCACAAGGAATCCATTCACACGACAAACCCCGCACACGCGTGACATATACCCCCCCCCCCCCCCCCCCGAGTCACGTGTCCATTAAATAGCCTGACGGGTTCCTGCCCATACCAGTCAAGTCGAGACACTCGTCAGTAAACATCAACACCCCCCCCCCCCCCCCTACAGGACAGGAACCAATATGGCGCCGACAGAACCAGGTCACTCTGACACAGTTACTCCAGGGTGATCTAGCAGGGCAGGAAACACCCGGCCCCGCCACCCCTGTCAGCCGGTCCATAAAACCGTCGGGATCTGGGCCGACGTGACCTACCTAGAGGACAGGGGACATTAAAAACCCCGGTCCTCCTTTATTTCCGGGAACAGACATGTCAGGGCGACCATTTAACATTACAGAATTGGGACACCCTGACCCACAAGGCCGACAGGTCGGCCCTCTCGTCCAATCACAGCACCCTGGGGGACATAACTCTAAAAAACCCCCCCCCCCCCCTCACACCTACCTTGTCTTCCCCCGTCACACAACACAACCCCCACCCATCCCACCTTTCAGGGACAACAGAGTGACACGTGGAACGGATCTAAAAATAGTATTTCGGGTTTCCCAAGTTCACCCCACGCCAGCACCCCCCCCCCCCCCCCACCCCTGCCCACCCCGCCACTTAGGCATTTATAAGGGTGCTGAGCTGCTCCTCCGCCACACCACTTGCTCACCAACCCAGGAGGAGGACCCCCACAGCAACTGACACCACACACACCCAGCCCTACACAGCAGCAATGGCGGAATCCACCGTCACCCAGATCCGCAGGTTGGTCATGCGTCTACTCCAGCTTCTGGAGACTAACACTTTTAAAGTTGACAGACCTTCCACTATAGAAACCTTTTGGATCTATCAGTACATAGTCGCAAACTTAGAAACCTACCTATACATGCTGTTGTTTCTTTTACACCATCTAGATTGCTGTTCGTCCTCGGGTTCCTAGCTCAGGCTGTCAGGTGCGACCACCCTACCCCCTCCACCCACACACCCATAGTTAGGCCCAACTATGGGGTCCTTTTCTCGGCAGACCCCACCCCCTTAGTGAATGGTCATATGACCTACCCACTCCGTTTCAGACTAAACATATCATTGGATTTGAACATGAGTATGCCTGACTCTGTCTCAGATTTAATATTAGATTCTAGCAACACTTTCCAGCGCCAAACTGCCCGCATACTAGACGACATGATGTTACAGGAGTATAACAGGGCGACAGGTCTGATAAATTCCATTGCCAGTCATGTTAGAACCCCTAAACCCAGGGATAAAAGAGCCATACAGGTAGGAGGTGACATTCTCAGAGCAGTGTTTGGAGTAGCCACTCAACCAGAAATTGACACCTTGGTGGAGGAGATGTCAATAATAGACGTATACTTAGCCAGGGAACTACACATTACTAAAGAAACCACTTACCTTTTGACAAACATGTCTGACTTCAATTATAATTCAATTTCGGCCTACGCTTTGTACCACAACGACACTGACCTCCTGCTGGAGGAAATAGGTAACAAAGTCACCTACTTAGACGTCAACGTCTCGACCATCCTCAGCAATCTACAAACAAAATCACGCAGAAATTTTTATAACAACTACCTATTAAGCGCAGCTCAGGCACAATTACAATCTCTGTATGAATTCATCAGGGACATTACCGCCCTGGAGGAGGCACTCAACATGCTAAGTACAGGTCGGCTTCCCACCTCCCTGATACCGACTGCCTCCCTAATGGCAGCCCTCCAAACCCTGGCGGGGACCCTGCACTCAATTGACCCTGAGTTAAAGATAGTGCAGCTTCCCATAGAGCACTACTACAATAGCCAAATACATTCACATTGGTTGGAAGAGTCATTTCTATTCATAGCAATCCCCACTCCTATTAGCAGATCTGACAGTGTGTACACTGTTTACAGGGCGACTGAGCTGTCTGTACCAATAGATACTACTGACACACATTCCATAGGAACCACCACCATCACCAACCTGCCAACTTATTTGGCAGTTTCCGAAACAGAAACCAAGTACATAGAGCTAGACAGTTTTCAATACACCGCTTGTAGACAGGGAGTGGTTAGGGAATGCACGCTCCCACTACCTACACTGGACCCCAAACACCCCACCTGCCTGCTGTCCCTGTTCCTTGATATAGCAGAGGCGGCACACAGAACATGCACCCATAGAATAGAGTTATTAGCCCCACTCCCCCACAGAGCCTACCCACTTACATTGGACACCTACCTCCTCTCCACCAGTGTGTCACCGTCAGTATTATCGTGTCCACACGCCCTAGATCTGGAGCTGGCCACCATGGCTTGGTCGGTCGTAGTGGTACCCTGCAAATGTTCCATCTCTAATTCACACATATTAATGACAAATACAAACCTGTCTTGCGTGGCCCCCGAGGAAGTCCCAGACATCATGCACTGCGCGGTAAATCTCCCAATTTGGCGTCATTTTGGTAATCCGCCGCTGAATGTTTCGGGAATAACAACATGGACGCGACCCATGACTCACCCTCTGCCCGATCTCGCCCGCGCCCGCCTGCGCCATTTGCAACGGGACCTGTCATTGGTTAATACGGCCAGAGACCTCGCAGAGGTAGCCAATCAGATCGCGGGTAGCAATCCACCCGACGCATCACTTAGCAACCGCCTAGATAGCCTTGACTACCACACAAGCCATCCCATTTTCGAAACACTATGCTTAGTACTGACTTGCCTCGCTTTGGTTGTGGCGGGACACGCCCATTGGCGCGTCTCGGTTCTGGCGGGAATTTCAGTTTCGACCACGCGCACAACAGCCATGGCGACCTTCAAGGACTGGCGCGACCAAATCCGCTCGACGAACCAAGAATGGTGGGATGACCGTATAAAACAGGCCCAGGAACGGTTGGCGGCTAAGATGAAAAACGAAGTGACCCAGACGGGCATCAGCATTTTACATATCATTGCCGGAGTAGCGGCCCTGTTCTTGCTGTGTGGTTTCTTTTGGAAGCTTTACAAGTGTTGTAGGCGCTGCCTACCTGGGACCACCTCCACCCCCTACCGCAACCCCTATTTCGCGGTGAAGATTTGCTCGATGTGGAAGACAGTGGTCTTAAAAGCTCTTCCCATCCACCATGACAAAAACAGAATCAGGATTCTGGGAGTGGCCCCGGATTATTCCTCCGCCCGCCTCACCAGACCCTGTGGAGGCGCCCTCCACATCGACTGGACCGACCCCATGAGATTATCCCTGGACGGTGTCAACAAGGAGGTGTGGCTGCCTGCTGTGGTTCCTGTGCCTTGTCACCTGCTGCCCTTCGTATATAGGGCCCTCAGGCACCCACAAGCAGCCCTCAGGGTAGTTTTCGTATCAGATGGCCGCCATCTCGAGGTCCCCAGGGGACCCATAGACTCACCTGCCCAACCACCAGCCCCCTCCACCACCCCCCACCTAGAAGCCGACGGGACAGTAATATCCCCAAGGGACACACAGCCGAGCAGAACAACACCATGGCCGGAGGGCGCCGAGCTAAGCAGTCTACCAAGCGACCCAAAGAAGCACAAAAAGCAGGTGACTATTAGCAATCCGGAGGTCACAAGAGGTGGTGCCTGCAGGTACCCACAGGAGAAGGGGCCCGCCTCTGACTCCACTGACCAAGGCTCAAGGGCCGCCCTGGAGGAGACAGCAGTAGCTGCTCCCAGACCCAACGTCCCTACCAGTGGAGAAGACCCCATCCTTATATCCACCAGAGTATAGTTTGGTAGGTCATTATGACGAGTACTATATGTTTTACGTTTCAAAATTCTGTTCATTAGTGATAAGTCATTTGTTTTGGGATACCGGCTGGTGAGTCATAACTCTTAAGTTTAAGTTATTAAAGCCAAAATAGCCTCATCACTATCATTTTCGTTGAGACAGGCTAGGGAGGCATATTAGGGACACATAGATCACCTTTCTATTAGCCTGCCTCAAACTAAAAACACCATACCCCCCCCCCCCCGACTACAACCCAGCCATGGGCTGTGTGGGGATGGCCAAACATTACTTTTACCAACAAAATTTCTTTTACCCCACAATATATCGGTGTGGGGATAACACAAACATACGACAAAAAAAAACTATAACCTGAACTCCATCCCATACCCCCCCCCCCCCCAAAAATAAAGCCTTCACCTTTTCCCCCACGAATCATGGAGCTGTGTGGGGATGAAGGACAAATCACACCTTTTCGACAAATCAGCTAAAAATCTGAAATTTTTTTTTGAAACTAAAGGTTAGATATCCCCACAATTCTAAAGCTGTGTGGGGATGGAGTCCTGAAAGTCTGGTGGGTCCACAAAGACCTATACACACCACCAATGCCATGGGATTATTAGGGTCGCACCTTGTGAATGTAATGCATAGACAACAATGACAACAGTTCATGTTATCAGGGCTTGGTCATATCCCTGTGATATATTCATTTATTTCAAGTAAATCATTTTAGCATTAATATATGTAATTCCACCTAGGGAATGATCACAGTTTTTCGTTTTATCAAGCAGTGGGCTAAAAGAGCCAATCAAAAAGACGCTATTTTACATGGTCGCGCAATTATTACGCCTCAAATGACACTGGGAGGCTTCCGATTTAAAATCACAGTATGCTTTAACCAATATATCACCGTATCACACCCCCCCCCCCCCCTCCAATTTCCATGCAAGTACCCAGCCCTGAAAATCCCCTAAAACAGCACCAACAAACAACAATACAAACCCCCCCCCCCCCCCGCCAAAAATCATCACAGGTTTGAATATACATATACCCTACAAGTGTTTAGCGCCTACACTCGGCGAGAGGTTGGCACTGGATCCATATAAAAGTGACCTGCGCCACTCCGCGCTAACTATGATACATTAATTACTAGCGCCAATTAAGAAATTAAAAACAGGCCCGCGGCCTCGTATTCAGTAATAGCACAGCCAACATCACATGGATGTTGCAACATAAAGCAATTAGACATACATATTAATGATAAAGTACACATATTAATATTTTATACACCAGCTCTATTGTGTCTGGGTAGGGCTTACATAGGCCTACGCCATATCTATTTCCAGGCTATTTCCAATCACGGGGGTACATTAAGGTGTCAGTCACACTAAATGTTAAGCATAATCAAAGTCAAATGAGCCCCGCGCGGCGATTCAGAGCTACAGACGGGCTATCTCCGTCGGGCTGATCCAGGGAGCGGATCTCTAGTGGCGGGTTGCTGCCTCGCGTGAGGCCCCGCCCGGTCATCTTGACCACCCATATTTAGGCGTTGGGCGCCGCACACCTAGGCTCCGTGACCCAACCGGCGGGGCGCGCCCCGCGCCGAGCGTCAGCCGCCAGCGGCCGCATCCTCTTAGGGTTGGGTTCGGGGCCGTCCCCGGCGGCGGAGAAGGTCGCCGCCGCTGTCAGGTTGGAAAAAGGAAGAATCCATTACTCAGGGCGTCACTACAGCAGACCCCATCCCCCTTCCCCACCCCTCCTTACATGAAATTCCCTTTTTGCACAAACCTGACAGTTTCACATTACACATGATCAAAGCCTCCACATGTCACACGGGTTTTGATAAAATAATGACACCCCCCCCCCCCCCCCCCCGTCCCCCAGCCCACAGATCCACTACTCGCCCCATCTACCAATTGAAATAACCATATGCTATTTTTAGAACCAGGGAATGTGGCACAGCGTCATGACGCGCCGCTCCACCCTATTTTTAGAAAGCCGTACTCACCTAATGGGGCCGAAGCTCCCGCCCCGCCGCCCGGCGGGTGATGCAGGGCTCCCCTGCCGGCGCGGCAGGTCTCCCACACCACCCCCACCAGGTACCTTCGGACACGCACTCCTACGAGACGGCTGCAGAAGCAAATTAAAACAGTGCATTAACTCCATATCCTACACCGGTGGTAACAACTTGGATGATCAAAAAGGGCGGGAAGCTGCATCATCCAGGCACCGGCGCTTTTCTCAGAACGCGTTAGCACCTCTACCCATCATTGGATGCATTACTTAACCCTTTAAGCACAAGTTCACCCCCCTCCCCCCCCCCCCCACTGATGCCCTCATTGTAAATTCACGTCTCCTAGACAACAAAGTTAATCTTTTAGTGACTACTTACCCGTCAAGGCGGTCCTCCTCCCACACGATAACCGTGAGGATTGACCCGCGCACGGTCAGATTGCTTCTGGAGGTTCGTTCTCGCTCCATGTTGATGGCTGTATGTGAGGTGCTCCAGCTCGCACCCCTCTTTTATACCTGCCCTAACCGCCCAGGTAGCCAGCGGAGCGAAAAAGGAGGAAAAAGTGGAACGTCCACAACCAACCGGAACGGCCCTAAAGCATATTCTTATCCCATATACCCCTTTAAAATTCATTATTTCTCACAAAATCCGAGCCCCATATAATTAACCCTTTACCATATAACCACGCCGCCCGCGCGGGGAGAGCCCTGTAACCACCGCGGCATGACCCAGAGCGCGTAACCAGGTCACCGCGGCGAGCTCCCTCCCCCGCAAGTGGAAACCAGATCATTGACCCAGTTTTGCCGCCGCGGAGCGCTAACTAGGTCAGCCGGCCCACCCCCGGCGGCAGCCGCCGGGGAATCCCCTTCTGAAATGTAAACATTGCAGACGGGGAAGCTGTCACATTGGAGGGACCGCAACGGCATGCTCTGAGGGCCATGAGTGTCACCCATGAGGGAAGAAGGGTGGCATGAGGGGCCCCCACATGCTAGGTTTAATACTAATCATGCTTTCTTCACCCCTTTTGTAATATATTCGACAATGCTGAAAGCTATAACTCATGCAACTCATAGCAAACCCGAAACACACCGTTTTTACCCTGTTAAAACGGTTACTATCTATGTGCTTATACTTTTTGTTTTTCTTTTGTGAACAAACTAGTCTATTGTGTTGTGAATTGAAAGCCCCTGCATGCATTGCCTAAGGACATACATTGATGTGCCTCTTGATTTCATAGGATATCAAATTTATTAAGTTGAAATTGGCTCACTTATTATACAACCACATTAGCCCAACACCTGTTGGTGGACAGCTCATACTGACCGCAATTACCTATTTATATCCATGCCTGCACTGCCGTCATGCCTGTACATGTCCTATAATATACATGTGTTGTTACAGAGACACAAATAAGATGACATCCACCGGAGGTGAGGACCAGCCCCCCCAGAGCCCCGAGGTGGCCCCTGAGGGCACACCAGAAGTGGTAGGACCGACCAGACCGCCCTTCCCCACCGCTACCCTGAGGCGACGGAGGCGGGCCCTCATCCCCTTCATTTTTGGAAGGCCCGAAGATGATTTGACTGCCCAGGAGGTTCCTGCCGACCCCAAAGCGCCAACACCAGCAGCCGCCGCCGGCCCGACAGCCTCGCCGGCGACGTCGGCGGACTCTATAACTACAAGGAGAGATACGCCGGCCGGCTCACCCTCCTCACCGGTCAGCCCTGACCACCCATGGGACGACCCTGAGGGGGTGTGCCCCTGCATAGGCTGTTGGCACCGGGAACAGAAGAGGTTATATCCCGTATTCGAGGTGGAGGAGGAGGAGCCACTGGACCAGGCCCAGGCACAGGAACCCCTCTCCCAGTCCCCCGGGTGTGGACAACCCAGGAGGAGGCGGGAGGCAGAAAGCAGCGCCTTCCATTTTCCCATCACCTCGACACCACCCGGCGACAGGGAGGAGGAAGATATGGACACCACATAGATGTGTTCGTCACCTACCAGCCAACCCCCTTCCCCCCCCCCCCTCGACGCCTAGGAGGAACTCACATCTTACTATACCCTCATTTTTGCACTTATTTTTATTAAGCCGACTGTCACAATTAAGCCAGCAGCCATGATATAGGCATCATAACATAGGCAGTGACAGTCAGGCTAATAGTTTTTTTTTATTATTATGGTTTAATTCCTGTGCAAGTACTCAGGCATAAGAGGGAAATCGACATGCAGCCATTTTTGAGACTAAATCCTCCAGAACTGTATATCCGGGAACATACCCACAGAGGAGTCGACACAGCAGTCCCTACAAACACTTATCACATACCATAAGAGGCACCAGAACCTGTATCATATCTTCCTTTTTCAATTGAGTTTCATGTATTAATATGTAAGGATATATACACAGGGCGCTAAAGTTTAAGACTTTGGTCGGCCCCCCTAGTTAAGCGACAAGGTTCTGGTGAACCTCCACCGGACACTGGCTGCTGCCACCATGTAATCATATTTATATTTATTATCTTGTTAATTGACGTCATAGCTGATCATTTCAGCGATTTTACCAGAATTGACCCAAAAGGAGTGGTGTCTACCACCCCAATGGGCGTCTTATTACCAACATAGAGTGTACATAGGTTAGGTTGAATGTTAGGCGCATAAGTCATGACACACGACTTTAAGGTGTGCCTAAGGATGTTAGCCTCCACGATATTAAGACACACCCAGTGCCTTTATGCAGAGTTTAGTGCATATAAATTATGCGGGTCAGAATGGTTCCTGGCCAGAGATAATGTATCTTTTTGCTCATGTACCAAGCCATGCACCAAAACCATATACCAGGTTGTGGCTAGACTCACATTTATCATATGTATCCCAGATATTTATTTTTGTACCTCCAGAAAAGTAATACACCAATTAGCCCCCGTAGACTGGGCGCCAAAAAGATTATATTTTTGTACGCATCTACTCATTCTATTATACCATGTCATAAAAATCAGTTTGTAAGAAGGTGCCTCCGCGCCTGGGCGACTGGCTAAACCACTCACCCAGACCCGGAGACACTGGTTAGGGAGCCACTGACCGCCCCGGATCAGGGCATTACTTGCCTTGACCCGAGCCGGCAGATATGAACCACATCATGTGGTGGCCAGTGTATAAAGGCCGGCCCTATCTTTGCGCCAAGATATATGTAGACAGTATTGATATATCAGATTTTAAGCTTTCACAACACACACCCTGTAATTAGCTCTAAGTAGAAGCCTACATGCTGGTTACATGCCACATAGGCCCAGGTCTAATATTTAAGTTCAGCATGCATCACTGCAACACAGGAGGCGTTATGTACCAGTGAATACCACTGCCGCCAAAATTTTAGTAAGAATAGACCTTTTTATGTTTGTGTGTATGTGAAACAAAAATTAGAGTTGATAACATTTTTCATACAAAAAGACCATATGTTTCATATTTCTCATGAGAGGTGACGCCATTGTTCTAGTTACCTAATAACTTTATACCGAAGTCAGTGACCCTATTGTAACGCCATAGTCACTCCATCTTATTTCATGATACAGACATTTCATTTTATTGGGTTGCCACCCACATTTTATCACCAATTTAAAATATCAATGTCAAATACCGATTGAACGCTCGAGTGAGTTTATGTTGCCATGATTTGATGCCTACAGGATCGTATCCTACCAGCACCGCCATACCCCCACCAATTCCCCCCACAATTTTTCACCAATTACCACTCACCAACAGTACAGACTCTACCCCATTAGCTATTACTTAACCACATACCCTTTAGAAATCCGTTCAAAATTTGTTCAGAAACCATCTTTCTTTTTCCCCATCTTTTGAGAGCCAGTGATTCCGTCTCCACCTTTACCTCAGGGATTGAACTGATAAGTTGGTTAATGGGACCCCAAGGTTTCTGCCCTGGGCTTCGCGTGCTGCCCACCTTGAGCCCGAGAACCCAGTCAAAAAGGTTGCTTGTTCCGCCGAAAATGATCTAGCCAACCATCGTTTTCCGGGTGGGGCGGGTCAGCCACAGTCTGACAGTGGACCATTAGCCCCACACAGGATTATAGCACCCTGTGTGCAAACCCACTGTTTTTGTCTGGTTGACCGGCCCGATTTGGAAAAAGGTTTTTATTCAAACAAATAAGGAATGTTTGCACCCCCTTCACGCGCACTGGGCACACCATAGTGGCCAGGGCGTGTACAGGACTTGAGTGTGAAAATAAGATCAGGCAACTGGAACACAGTATCAATCACGAGCTGGACTTAAGGGTTCATTGGTGGCATGCGCGCGGGCGCCGGCCACATGTTTTGGTGGATCACCATGTTTGATCACCGCCTGTCGGTCCCTGAGAGGGTGGACATCTACTACACAGGATTTTACTAAATTTCTCGGATAAATTGTTAGAAGCCTAAAAATCCCCCCCCCCCCTACCACCGACACTAGAGCATGGTATCGGAACATCCTCACAGGATAGTGCCTGTGTTACTATGGCATCTTGGTATACTACTGCCCTCACGGGCGTCCTCTACGGTATATTTGTTAATAAATCTCCACACACAGCCACAGTGCATCATGTAGACGGCCTGTGGCCCCTCTCCCTGCATTTCTACACATCCGCTCTGCAGTGATACACTCACGTGGAAGTGAGTGGGTGTGTGGGGATGTGTCGAGGGGCTACATGATGCGCTCCTGCATGATGCACTCTCACTCCTGGCGCCCCCAGCTGAGGCGCACCGAGTGACCCGGAAGTACCCTCAAGTGGCTGAGTGGGGAAAACCCACAGGGAACGGGACGGCCTGGCACACTCACAGTAAACATACTGGAGGAGTGGTGACAGGTGTCCAGGGTGTTCCTCCTCTCCTGTCACACAGCCCCCCGCAGGGTGGATGGGTGACAGGAGGACGGGTCTATTTATAGACTGATGAACGACTCCTGGGTCTCAGCCTGACAGGGCCGAGAACTATAAATACCCTCTGGATTCCTCCAGAGGGTGTCTTATACATCCAGGAGCCGGGAGCCATGCTGGAGGAACTAGCCTTCCTATTTATCTCCATAGGGCTAGCCATGCTACCCTACCTACTGCAGACATATATGTGAGGTGGCACTCTCGTACGTATCTATCTATGTCCTACTGATATAATAAAATCGGATATCAACTCTAATCTATTGTGTCTCCTTGTCGGATCATCTACATCAAATGACCTCTCGACAATACAGACGTTAACCTGTTTCTGCTCAACATACAGATACTTTACCTGAAAACGCAACAATAAAGGTAATGAGGTACATTACAAAAATAAAGTACTATGTCCATATAATGTGAAGCAAGAAGGGATGGAAAACGTGCCTTGACAATAGTATATGCTTAGCCCCCGTCTATTTAGGCATGTCTCTCGTCTCCTCAGCTCAACAGCTAACCCACCTGCTCCACCAGGAGTCATGCAATGATACTAATCATCCAATAGTATATGTACTGCTTTTGCCTTTTTAGCCCAATGAGTAATGCTTTTTAAAAACTTTGAGGGGTTTTAACCGCATTTAATCCAAATGAGCAGTACCCTGTACTCTAGCAGCAGGACCACACAGGCATATATGTGTTTACCCTGTTAGCTAGAACCTATTCCACATTAGCATGATGATCACTGTACAGCGCCATTTTGTCGGTTACCAGTGATCCCTCCTCTGCTAACTATAGCAGCCAGCTGGTTAGCTGAAGCTGGCTCCTGTCATGTCCAAAACTTGGAGTTTTAAGGGCCATAAACCTTTCAGTTATAGGCCTCAATTGTGGGTCCTTATATCATGTGTTCAGATTGGGGGAGTGGTTAGGACACTGGCAATTCAATGCAAAGGTCCTGACTTCGAATCCATGCCAAGAAAATCGACTTGCGCGCGGGCCCTTTGAAGCATAGTAGCGTGCAGGCTTTTTGGCTCAAAACAGGTAAAAAAATGTTGACCCCCCCCAAGAGGGGTCCAAATTTTTTTGCCTCCCCCCCTGGTCAAGGGGTCCAAATTTTTTTGCCCCCCTCCTGTTGTTAAAAAATGATCACTCCCTTAGTCAGAATTCGTGATGGTATACTATTTAGTTGTAAATTTCCTTTACATAATATACAATTTCATAGGGTAATCCAAAATGATTTTGTATGCTTTAGTTTTTCTACACTGTAAGAAGTTACTGTATTTGAACAGCACAATGTGCTGTACATTTACAGCACTTTTTGCTGTAGTTGGTATTACAGCACTATTTGCTGTATAATTACAGCATTATGTACTGTAAATTGGGTCTCCGGCATTGTTGCTGTACATTTACAGTACATTGTGCTGTAGATTTCCGCTGCTAGGTGGCAGCAGTAGTACAGCAACTTCTACTGTAAATTTACAGCAACTTCTACTGTACATCTATTGTATTGAATTGCCAGTGTCCTAACCACTCCCACAATCTGGACAGTGGATACTGTAAACGTATTAATTTTCGTTCAGTACATATTTTTGCGTTTTTCGCGCACATGCTTCGGTGCGCTAAATTTTAATTTGCGCAAAAATTATGCCCTGGAAATTAGCTTTCCAATGATGTGTTACACTATATATTGCTACTCATATCTATGATGCTAATGAATGCCTCAATAATCAGGAATCTGCGTCGGTGAAGTAGCAGGAATAAAAGTTTTTTTTCCTTTTCCTACCAGCCACAATATGATAGGTATTTCCTTTCATTTTGTAAGGAACACCTATATTGTGGAGTTTGCATATTCATGTACATTGAGCATTTAGGAATAAAGTAAAGCTATTGAATGCCCAGACACAGGATCTAATATCCTTAATAATTGTCCGATTTACAAACCGTAAAAAATGGTATTTGTAGCTAAGGATGTGATGCTTACAGGTGCCGAAAATATGCGTGCGCGAACATGTCTTTCTATGGTAGGTGCGCGAAAGTTTAGCTGCGCGAAGATATATACGTTTACAGTATACAGGATATAACAACTACTCAAGTATCACCAATTCAAAAAGTGATGACCCCTACAACTGTCCAGTTTGGACATGCTAGGGACCAGCTTCAGCTATAGGTCTCACAAAGGAGAATCACTGCAACTCGCTAGTGCGGAATAGTGGTGAGGTATGTCCCTTTAGAAAACTTATAGAGCTATTATTTTAGTTGTTGCTGCTGTTGTATAAATCAGGGGCTCTGCCCCTGCACCCCCGTTTTCTTTCTTCTTCTTTTTTTGAAATATGAAATAGCACAACGATGTTTCCCATATTCATAAATGATAAACGACATGCATTCAACTCTTAGCCATACTGAGAGTAATGGGGACAGGTTGGCTGAGACACAGAAAGGGATTTTGGGGGGAAATATCCATGGGGTGAGACTTCAGGTTCCAGGTGTGAGAAGTAAAGAATATGTAGCAGATTTGTACCCAGGGTTTGGAAGTCTAAACCAGAACTGTGATGTACATCAATATCATTGATATAAGCCTTCGGCCTTGGCTTATATAAATGATATTGCCTCTCGACTACCAGGAGTATATCCAGTACATACATATATGTATATATACGTACACATTGAGTATATTGATGTGTGTGACATGTACTTGGGAAGAGTGAGGGGACGATCGTGTCACATATATGTGACACGATATATATATATAGGTCACATGTCCACTCAGGACTATAACTGTACATCAATATGCATCACGTGATATATGAACTTTAAAATAAGGAAAAATAAAGTCCTTTATCTCTACATAAGCAGGTCACTACTCCCTATATCACAGGTAGAGAGTACACTAAGAAGGTCGCCATTTTGGTAGGTATGTGTATTTCTATCCCTTTTACTGCCCCATTGCCTTATACAATGTTATGTCAATCTATAAAGGGTAGTCTATAAAGCACGGTGGTTTGCCTATCTTATGTGTGCCCTACATCTAGATCTAAGTTCTCGGACCATGCCCAATTACACAAACCACTTACTGAGCGCTTATTTTAGGGAAGTTGGGTGGTTTTCGTTTCACAAGAAAATACATAATATAATCGGGGAATCCGGTGAAGTAAACTCTGAGAAGTCCACTGCCACAACCCAGAAGAAAATACATCATCACTGTAAAGAGCAAAAGCAGTTTGAAAGTCCCAATATCTACCTCGTACCAATCAGGTACACGTGAGTAGGCCGTTCAGGTGGGGCAGTCAACTGTGGGGTGCACAGTGTTTCATAACAACTGCTTATGCATTTGATTTGTCATAGATGGGCTTTCCTAGATAGGATTTCCTAACTACAAGCCTTTCATTACATATTCTCAAGAATTAGGAGTCATAATGAAAGACTTGTAGTTGTTAAAGCCCCTCTATGAGAGATCACATTAATCAATAGTTGTTATGAAACACTATGCACCCCTCTGTTGAATTTTTTTTTTACTCCGAAATAAACTTATTTGTCTATGGCTTTATTGTTATGAATCTATATTGTGCCTTGCACATTGCAATTTATGAAAATCCTAGGCTCCTATAATACTTACTTCTTTCCTGTAGAATAGGAGGACATAAACCTCTTTTCCTGCATAGAATCTCTCCTGTTTCTCCAATTGTCAGGAGCCAAGGTGCAAAACTACCTCATGTCAATTTTAGTCCTCAGTACACATATATACCACCAATGTTGGGGCCAGTTTGTACCCCTATTAGGTGTGTGAATGGTGGGGCCACTGCAGGGCCACTGTAGGCCGTGCGTTGGAATGTATGCTCCTTATAAGCAAAAAAAGCCAATGCGGCACTATAGAACAAAATCCCATCCCCCTTTATCTATTAAATGAACACTCCCTTACTTGCTAAAATCGTGTGGTAAATATGGACTTGCTTGTATTGATATTCCCACAGGTCGTAGTTGAAGATGGTGTTAACACGAGAGGAGAAATTAAAGATCCTTAAGGATAATGGTCCGCTGTTCTTGGAGACGTTGTGTAAGTATGATATGCAAAACTGCTTTATTTCTCTTTGCAGTTTAAATACACGATGAAAAGACACAAATTCATCTTTTGGCCAGACATGGTCAATCTTTCCAAAGAATTTGAAGGTGGGGAGAAAAACGTTTTTAAATTGACAATTCTGATTCCGAGTCTGATTCACAAAAGGAAATCGTATGTTATGAATTAAAGCACATTGAAATTGGGGATTTCATCAGAGACGTTGATGATGTGTAAGACGTGTTATGACTTGTATACCCATGTTTAGAATCCATGTTGAATGTAATCTACCTCAGATTTAAAAAGAAGTTTAGCATGGGAAATGCATGCTCAAAAATGTTCTACACATGTGGAAAAGTCCAAGAAAATTATGTTCAATTTGGTAAAATCACATTCGTGAAGCAATTTCTCAAAAAGCTAGAATAAATATATTTTAGTGTAATACCTTATTGAAAAGCTGATTATATCAAGTTGACTTTTTCAATAGAGCAACATTGCTTGTTCACAATTATGTTCATGCAGTGTTTTCGTGTTGCAGACCTATTTTTCCAGAACGATGTAATTCTGGAAAAGATTCATGCAGATGGCATACTTATCCCCTCTGATGTGGTAACTTTAAAAGTAAGTTTTAACTATAAGGTATTATTTGTTGCTCCCGTGAGTCATTTTTCAAGCCTGAATCTGTCGAAAGAAACTTGAGGTAAACATTTCAGAAGTATGAAGAGAAAAAGAAATGAAGAGGTGTCGCGAATTTCTTTAACTTTATTCAAGATACTGCCATCAAATGTCGAAATGTTTTCAGCCACGATTTTCTGTATGTAAAAGTGGGCTCAAAATCGGCCAAGAAACGGCGATTTATGCCTGATGAATGGGCATCCAGTAGAGTAGACTATAATGCTGTTTCACAGCAAACTACATGGTAGAATACCATCAATTAGTTCATAATGCCTTAAATAAGCTCTCCATTTCTAGTATACAGGACATCCAACTGAACGATGTGGTGCATTCCTACACTGTAAAAAAGATGTCGTCAAAATGACGTTGAATCACCGGCAACTTTTGGGACATAACTTTCACCGTTTTTTTAACGGTGACGGTCACCGTTAATTTTACGCAGAATCACTGTTAATTTTACACAGAATCACTGTTCATTTTACACAGAATCACTGCTAATTTTACGTTAAATCAGCATTAATAGATTCACAGTATTCAAATATACAGAGAATATTCGATAAGCCTAACAGGGAGTCTGATTACGGTGACTTTAGTTACTGTAGCATTCATCTAAAAACTTACAGATAAGCCATACTTTGACTTTGTCCTTAAATCCTATACGCACCACTGACAATCTGACTTGCCCTGGCCTATACAAGAGGTTTGACTCTATAGGATTGATACAAGGCAGAGTTTCCAGAGGTGAGGATATAAGCATAGTATATTACCACAAAATAGGTGTATAGATCCAGACAGCTACTTTCTTCTGGATATTATCAAGTGATCATGGTATTTTGTCAAACCTATCACAAGATTAAATTGTTAAATTGTCAAACATATAGATTAATTGAAAATTACCATTATTTCAACATGCAAACTCCACTTCAAGGGCTCACACTCTCCAGTTAAATCTTCTTACAAACCAGGCCACCTATCTATGGCAAGATCCATTATATGTGGCTCCCTCTGGGATTTGACATTAGAAGATGAATTTACGTTGAATCATTGTAATCCAAACCAGGTTAGCATTTAACAAGGATCCACTGTGATATGGCTGATATTTACGGTGCTTCATTGTATTCCAAATAACGTTGAATCAGCGTTCAATTTTACAGAGTGAATCTGTAAAAAGTACATCAATTTTTTACAGTGTAGGGCTGCTGAGGACCGGACCCATGGATATGTTTCACAAATTCATCAAGCTTCTGCGGGAAAACAACCAAGGTGAATTCGCAGACACACTTGGTAAGAAGCCTTATCACTGTCACAATATGGGATTATAATCTTAACAGTAACGTCAAACATGGTAAATTGATATGGTGACTACGAAGTCTGCATAGCTAGTAATGGCCACCCTCCACATAGCATAGACGAGGATCGTCGGTATAAAATTGCCGACTAAGCAATTAGCAGATTAGCGAATTTTCCATCCACCCATCCTGCTTTGTCGGCACTTCGCCCTACTATATACACAGCTGTTATACTGCCGTCAGAGATTCTTATACAGCCGTCGGAGATCCTTATACAGCCGTCAGGGATTCTTGTGGCTCCAGGGGCCTGTTTCTTAATATGTGTTTCTAGGAGCGTTATTTTCAGGTCTTAATAGAGCGGAGTTAATATAGGTAACGAAAAATAGCCTGTTGCCAAACCCGAAAAATTAATATTTCTATTTTGGATATTATTAACAAAAATATTAGTATAACGACTTATGAAACAGAATTTCCTATTTTTCGGCTGTTGGTTACCTTCAAAGTAGTTATATTAGGACATTTCTAGATATATTACCATTCAATATATTAAGCTATATTAGTGCTACCGATATACTAAGAAAGATTAGAGACAGAGTATAGTGTGGAATCCCCGTTAGACGGAGGGGGTTCCCCAGTGCAGGAATAGCTGCAGGCGCAGAACGGTGCTGCCATCTAGGTGTATAGCAGCAGAAATTCTCCCTGATGTCGGTGGAAGTTTGAAGTTTGAAAGTTTTTATTGACCACAAATCCTTACAATGAGGCTCTTCATAATGCAGTCATTAATATCAACAAAATTAAATAAATCGTCGGAAATACAATCACAGTGTCACTCAAGATGTCGTGTACAGAGTAGGGCCTCTCACTAGGAGTAAAGAGTAGATTAACAAATGGCTTCCACGAGCATAGCGGTCACCTCAACAATGATATATAAATTCCGAGGTATACAACTATATTTATCACAGTCTTGATCTTACATTCACATCCATAAGCAGATAACACAGTCGGCAATCACTCAGCCATAAAGGCGGTCTATAAGCAACCATAAATACCCAGCAGTCTTTACCATATACAAAAATTAGATTAGACCCTTGAACTTTTTTACAGATTCAGCGTGATGGATCGACCCATCTAGAGTTGACCAAAGAAGCATACCCCTATAGAGGGGGCTTGACCTGAATGATTCAAGTATAGGCCTGCTCACTTTCAGCTTAACGTTGGAGTTATTTCTTAGTACTCTTGTAGGTACAACTACATTATCAGCGTTTAAAGACCAGCGGTATATATAAACTCTAAGATGTTTGACCCGTCTATGACACAATTTAGAAACAGAACACAAGGTATGTACGTCAACTATACTAATATCTCTCGCATGTCGAATACCTCGGCACAGGCGTAGACATTTATTTTGGATAGTTTGAGTAGTATAGTATGTATCGGAACGGGACTATAGTTAACTACTGTTTATTACTCAATCGACATGCAGCCAATCAGAGGCCTCCATTTGGTCACGTGACCCCCTCATTTGCATAATTACGTAATAGGCCACGCCCCCTCATTTGCATAATTACGTAATAGGCCACGCCCCCTTGATCACCAGCCAATCAGAGGCTTCCATTTGGTCACGTGACCCCCTCATTTGCATAATAGGCCACGCCCCCTTGATCACGTGACCCTTTCATTTGCATAATAAGCCACGCCCTCTTGATCACCAGCCAATCAGAGGTCGCCATTTAGTCACGCGACCCCCTCATTTGCATAATAGACCGCGCCCCCTTGATCACGTGACCCCTTCATTGACATGATAGACCACAACAACATCACGTGACTATCTTTGTTTGTAAACAACACCACGTGGCTCTCTTTGTTTGTAAACAACACCACGTGGCTCTCTTGTTTGTAAATAAGACCTACTAAGTTTAGGCATAGGTAACAGCAGTGTTTGTAAATAACGCCTACTATGTTTTCAGTCATAGGTGTCTAGAGCAGCAGCAGCAGCAGCATCTTCAGCAGCAGCAGCAGCAGCAGCTGCGTCATAAGTGTCTAGAGCAGTAGCCACGTCATAGATGACTAGTGCAGCAGCAGCAGCAGCATCTTCAGCAGCAGCAGCAGCAGCAGCATCATTGGTGTCTAGAGCAGGAGTAGCAGGAGTGTCATAGGTGTCTAGAGCAGTGGCAGCAGCAGCAGCAGCAGCATCATAGGTGTCTAGAGCAGGAGTAGCAGGAGCGTCATAGGTGTCTAGAGCAGTGGCAGCAGCAGCAGCAGCAGCATCATAGGTGTCTAGAGCAGGAGTAGCAGGAGCGTCATAGGTGTCTAGAGCAGTGGCAGCAGCAGTAGCAGCAGCGGCAGCAGCAGTAGCAGCAGCAGCATCAACAGTAGCTTCAGCAAAAGCAGCAGCAGCCGCGTCATAGGTGTCTAGAGCAGCGGCAGCAGCATCTTCAGCAGCAGCAGTAGCAGCAGCGGCAGCAGTATCTTCAGCAGCAGCAGCGTCATAGGTGTCTAGAGCAGCAGCGTCATAGGTGTCTAGAGCATCAGCCGCAGCAGCAGCAGCATCTTCAGCAGCAGCAGCAGCGGCAGCAGCAGCCTCATCAGCAGCAGTAGCAGCAGCAGCAGCAACATCTTGAGCATCAACAGCATCTTCAGCAAAAGCAGAAGCCCGTAACTTAGCATCATGGGCATCAGTCATAGCCGTAACAGCGACACTGCGACTAGCATAAGCAAAACAGGCTATTTTTTTAGCAGCTGTACAAGCATTAATAGCATTAGCCCTAGCAGCAGCCGCAACAGCGACACTTTTAGCAGACGTTGCAGCATCAGTAGCAGCAGCATCGGTAGCAAGAGCGGAAACAGTAGCAAAAAGATTAGCAGCACGAGCAGCAGCGGCGAGAGTAACAGCAACGTTGTTAGCAGCATTGGCAACTTCGTATGCTACATGTGTAGCACGAACAGCGATACGAGCTTCACGTTTTGCACGAGCAGCAGCATTAGCTGCAGAAGTAGCCCTCACACTTTCCAGCCACCCGTACGAATCTTGATAAAAACCAACTTCCACCTTACGAGCTTCACGTTTTGCACGAGCAGCAGCATTAGCTGCAGAAGTAGCCCTCACACTTTCCAGCCACCCGTACGAATCTTGATAAAAACCAACCTCCACCTTGCTACTTGTTGACTCATCAGTAAACATGGACGTCTCCTCATGTGGTGTTGTCGCGGCTCTGTAGTAGTGTTGGGATTGCTCACATTCGGTAGAACGTAGAGTGATTCCTGATGACGCCATGCTGAAGGTGGTTGAAGAAGTGTGTGGGACTCATGTTTCACTCTCGCTTATGTACTAGGCTCCGAGATAAGCTTCTTAACTCAGGAGGAAAACTCTCACTAGGAAGGCGACCGGCTGTCTACCTGTGTAGGCGCGGGTTCGTTACATCTTTTAATCCTGTTCGACCCTCCGAGGAAATACATGAAAAAAACAAAAGACTCGAATCCGCAGACAGTAGGAAGCTATAAGGAGCTTAACTCGTGTTTGATTTAAGCTGTCTACCACACGCACGCGCTTGTAGTCACAGCTAGAGTGGCAGACTTCTGTCCGCCCGCTGGCGCATGACAATCGACTTTAGACACCCCCTGTAGTTTGTTTTTTTGCATACACAGTTGACTAGCATCTTAAGCTCTTACTCAGCTATAAGCCCATATACATGTAACGCGCATTACTCTTCTTTATGGTAATTATCAGATCGATTTAAGGGTGGAAAGGGCTTAGGTGATGTAGATCCCTCTCTAGCTGAAAACAGGCTTAGACTATAGCATGTAGGCAGCTGGCCGCGTTAAACATCCCTGTAGTTTTTTGTATACACTCTCGATCCCCTCTCTAGGTGAAAACAAAAGCTTAGAAGATGAGGTGATCCGGCCACCGGCTGGCGCGTCACACCTGGCGTTAATCACCCCCTGTAGGCTTTGTATACGCTCTCTAGGTGAAAAACAAAAAAGCTCCCTCCACGGGCTGGCGCGTCACACCTGTCGTTAAAACGCCCCCTGGAGTCTTAGTATACACAGGTGCCCCGCCTTATCTATTCACCAGCTATAAGCCCATATACGTGTACATGCGATTTTTGATACCCTCTCTGGAATAGGGTGGGGCTCAAGGTGAAAACAAGATTAGTCCATTCGCTCTCTCAGCTATATAAAGAGCCTCAATTGTTCTTGCAACAGCACTTCACCACCGGTACACTATCAGTCACGAGGCAGATGTTTGCGGCATGGGTCATACAGGTTACCTACTAATAGCGGTTTGGGTGAGTAGATCACTTTTTTTCCCCTAAAAAACCAAAAAAAAAAACCCACTTATGACTCAGGTATGTATATGTAGCACTGTTAGTGTAAGTACACAGTAGAATCTACTGTACTATAGACTCGGCCCTCTGAAGACGGCGGAGCGCGTTAATGCGCGGGTCTGTGGCGGCGTCACTTGTTTTTTATTCTAACTAAAAAGTCAGAAGTCGATCTACGACCTATCAAAGACAAATTTGTGATAAGTTCAAACTAAATAAGAGACAGTTTGAGCGTCTCTTAGTCGCTGTCAAAGATGCGAATAACGAACGCGCTGAGGGCGGGGTTCAGGTCACGTATAGTTCCTTGCTCTTTCGTCAGATGGCGCCACAATAGGGGATTTGTACATTCCTACGATGCTCGCGAACATTTCAACGCATAATGAGCTATATAGGCAACAAAGTGTGCTTCTGAATATATTAAAATATAAAAACAATTCAATATTGTGTATTTCTGATAGAAATGAGGCAGTTTCTTTGAATACCAACTAAACTATAGCGAGATGAAAAATACCACACCATATCTAAGGCTTTATAAAAGATACATAGGCAGAAACTCTCGCCGAGTGGGTAATCTGAAAAACGAACCAACTCGTTGTGCCACAAGGGCCCCCACCCAACGGGGGCCTTTTGAGCTCAGTCATGTTGTTTCTCAACACTAGGTGTAATTAATTACGCCCATGTTGAGTAGCATCTACTAACCAACTGACAGTGTCAGTTGGTTGGCCCCTCTTTAGGGGCCACACAATAAATAAAGAATAGAGACCTAAGGGAACGTTCACAAACGTCCACCCTTCCTACGGGGTGGGTGGGTCTTTGGGTTTAGTGACAAAACAGCGACATGTCAGCTCTCTTTTTTTTTTCCAAGTCTACATATTATTTATGATTAAAAAATTAAAAAAAAAAAAAACCACGATAATAAAGTGCGCTGATCAAAAACTGAATAGAAAAATAACCAAAAATAGGTTGGTAGCTGATCGGTCGTTGTCACACGGTGCAGAAAATTTACTGCATATCGGACCAGGGGATAGTCTGGCAGCGACCCGCCACCCCGTTCACAAGCTGTGTACAGCACCCCGTTTCTCTTTGTCCATATTGGCTAAAAAAAACAGGACATTGTTGACTTGGCTATTTTACCCGTCTGGGTCTTATTATTTAAACACCTCGTGTTGACCCTGTGGGGCAGCGGGTACATGGAATAAACGTGTCCAAGTGCACGCTATCTAACACATAACCGAAGGTTACTGAGTTATGTAATAATAGTTATGTAATAATAACTGACCTATGAGGTCGCCAGTCAGTTTGCCGTGATTATTTTGACACACTCTCAGTTACTCGTAGCACATCTAATACATAATTAGACTCAGCCTCATATAAGACAGTCTCGGCCACGCAGGCTGCATATCGGACCAGGGAGATAGTCTGGCAGTGACCCACCAGCCCGTCCACAACCTGTGTACAGCACCCCGTGTCTCTTTGTCCATATTGGCTAAAAAAAAACAATAAAAAAAAAAAAAAAAAAGTCATTGTTGACTTTGGCTATTTTACCCGTCTGGGTCTTATTATTTAAATCACCTCGTCTTGACCCTGTGGGGCAGTGGGTATATGGAATAACCGTGTCCAAGTGTACTCTATCTAACACATAACCAAAGGTTACTGAGTTATGTAATAATAACCACCCTATGATCCTATGAAGACGCCAGTCAGTTTGCCGTGATTATTTTGACATACTCTCAGTTACTCGTAGGGTATCTAATACATAGTTAGACTCAGCATCATATAAGACAGGCTCGGCCGCGCCAGCCGCATATCGTACCAGAGGGATAGTCTGGCAGCAACCCGCCATCCCGTCTACAATCTGTGTACAGCAGTCTGGACCAGACCACCAACTCTGGGTATAGCATTCTGGATGCCTGTAGCAAGACTGGATCTAACCCTTTAATAGTCGCATAGCACTTTAATGTGCAGTGCCCGTTGTCGTCATAAGTCATGAATGCGGCACTCAGAGTTCCTCACCAGGGCTGCATGCATGCATACACTGGCATATCGACAAAGGGCGTAGCGCATTAAAGCACTATTGCCACCTTTAGCATTAAAGCGCTGAGGGTTTTATTTTTTTGATAGTGTAGAAACTAATATCTGTCTAATTAAACCCCTTATCAGTGCTGTTTTTTTTCACATACAAAAAGAATTAGGTAATGGCGCTGCAGTACTCTGAAAAGCGGTGGCGGTGAATTTCCATTTAGATCTTGAAAAGGGGGGCGGTCAGATGTCGTCAAGGCTCTGATAAGTAGGGCAGTTAAAATCATATGATTACATTGAGCTAATTTTCTTGCTGAAAGGAATGAATAATTGTATTTGTATAAAATTCACACACACACACACACACACACACACACACACACACACACATACAGGTGTTACCAGCGAATCGGGGACACTGTTGCACATTCCTACAAAGTGGGGACCTTCACAAATTAACCCAGCTTTCACTTAATTTGGGTTCAATTTAGGGCACGGCATAATTCTAACCCCCATTAAACAGTAAATTATCATATTGAAAAATATTGAGCTGGCCTGTGGTGCTCCAAAGTAGAGCAGTACAATGCATCCAAAGTGAGGACATGGCAAGTGTTTCGCAACCAAAGTGAGGACATGTTTGTACAATTCAAATATTTATAGATCTAATATCTACTTTTCTGCTCCTAATCATAAAAGTGATCAGTCAATTTATGAATAATAATGAGTTTAATAGGGGCAATACATTATAATCAGGGTGTGTGCTCGAATAAATCAGAACTCAAACTGTGTGTATGCAAAATGAGGACTTGGTCTGAAATTGCACAGTGTGTGTATGCAAACTGGGGACATTGCCACACAGTGTGTGTCTGCAAAGAGAGGACTTGGTCTTAGGTATGGCGTGTGTATGCAAAGTGGGGACATTGCCACACAGTGTGTGTCTGCAAATAGAGGACATCGTCTTAGGTATGGCGTGTGTATGCAAACTGGGGACATTGCTACACAGTGTGTGTCTGCAAAGAGAGGACTTGGTCTTAGGTATGGCGTGTGTATGCAAACTGGGGACATTGCTACACAGTGTGTGTCTGCAAATAGAGGACTTGGTCTTAGGTATGGCGTGTGTATGCAAACTGGGGACATTGCTACACAGTGTGTGTCTGCAAATAGAGGACTTGGTCTTAGGAATGGCGTGTGTATGCAAACTGGGGACATTGCCACACAGTGTGTGTCTGCAAATAGAGGACTTGGTCTTAGGTATGGCGTGTGTATGCAAACTGGGGACATTGCCACACAGTGTGTGTCTGCAAATAGAGGACATCGTCTTAGGTATGGCGTGTGTATGCAAACTGGGGACATTGCCACACAGTGTGTGTCTGCAAATAGAGGACTTGGTCTTAGGTATGGCGTGTGTATGCAAACTGGGGACATTGCCACACAGTGTGTGTCTGCAAATAGAGGACTTGGTCTTAGGTATGGCGTGTGTATGCAAACTGGGGACATTGCCAAACAGTGTGTGTCTGCAAATAGAGGACTTGGTCTTAGGAATGGCGTGTGTATGCAAACTGGGGACATTGCCACACAGTGTGTGTCTGCAAATAGAGGACTTGGTCTTAGGAATGGCGTGTGTATGCAAACTGGGGACATTGCCACACAGTGTGTGTTTGCAAATGAATGGTGGGCCAACGTTGTACCAACATCACATTCTCACATACCAACTTCTAGCCAATCATATTTAGAGGTTAGAAATAATGTGTTCTGACGTTGATCCAATGTTAATCACCATAAATTCCTGCGTATAACCCGCGGTCTATGTGCTAACCAAGCCACCAGTGCAGGTTATATCATATTCTCAAAGTTTAGGTGCGGGTAATATGAGGGTTTTTATAAGTATAGTATAGTACTAAATCAGCGATTTTCAGACCCCAGATGCAGGTTATATGACTCTCTCAAAGTCAGGGTGCAGGTTATACTTGAGGTGCTGGTTATACGCGGGAATTTACGGTATAAACCTTGACCCATTATTCATTTATCGTAAGCACTTAAACAAACACATAAATAGTTCAACTTCTATCAACTTTATTCCAAAAAGGTGCATTCTCCTAGCATCTATTATTATTGTTTTACTGCTATATCATAACACATCCATGTTTTTTCCCGACTCCAGGGTGGGGAATGGAGAAGGGAGGTCGGGGAATGGAGAAGGGAGGTGGGGAATGAAGAAGGGAGGTCAGGAATGGAGAAGGGAGGTCAGGGAATGGAGAAGGGAGGTCGATGAATGGAGAGTTCTTTCTGTACACCAGGATAAAATAAACGGGATATGTCACCTTTGTGGAATGACCAATGTAACAATGATAGTTTTGACTCATATACCTATGATGGCTGGTTAGGTCGATAAGCAGGAACATGGTGTAGTCCTTCACATTCCCACAAAACCAATCTACAGTCCATGCATCTAGACACAATCCCCCACACACATAGGCGTAAAGAATTTGAACTTTCCCACTGCGTTAGCTTTGAGAGCAGTCTCCACTAGCGCAGCAAGTTCATCCGGGGGCATCTGATCTATGCCCCCTAGAACAGCGTCTACCTCCGCAGGGGTTTTACCCGCCTCCAGAGACGCTTGACGAATAGCTTCCAGCAGGATACGTTCCCGCTGGTTAGCTCTCCCCTGACGAGCCGTGTACGAACCGCCGCGGTCTCCTGCTGGATGATCTCATCCTCTTTGGCGACATCAGAGATAGCCTCCTTGTTTCTCTGGGCGACTTCCTGGGCCAGCCTCATGGCTAGAGTCAGCAGTCGCTTCTTCTCGCGCCGTCCGAGGACCGTGCCAAATTCGGCGAATGTCTCCATGTCCGAATCTAAAGTTGCCAATGCATCAGGACGCTGCTCGGCAACTGCTAGGAGGCGTTCCTTGCGGGTCTCCTCTCCTACACCTTCCAGACTCGCATTTAGGCGGTCCGGAAAGCAAGTGGGGTATTTGTCTCCCAGCAGTGCCAGACCCCTGAACGTACCAGTCAAGTTGAAATCAACCAACTTAACCTCATCCTTGCTTAGTTGGTTAATTAAGCTTCTTCGGAGTGTTCTCAGGACAGGGTCGTCATCCTTCATCCACTCCTCACGTTGGTGGGGAGCCAAGATACCTCCTAATCCTCCACCTGAAGCTCCACCACCGTCAGCCTCGTCCAGTTTCCCGGCCTCGTCCGAAGTATCCATCGCGGGATGCTCCGAATCCAGCACAGGCTCCTTTGGGGGGGGGGTGTTCCGGTGGTGTCATTACTGGTTTCGTCGGTGCCGGGGGCGCCGGTACCTTAAAACTAGCAGTCACTGCGTCAGCCAGGACTTCTCCTAGCGTGGCGACCACCTGGGCTCCAACCGTAGTGGAGTCCTCGTCCATAGCCTCTTCCAGGTGAGGTTGAGGCTCCTCCATAATGCCCACCGTACTGCTCGTCTTCGGACGAGCTCCGGTACCGCTGTGCTCGGCGAGTACTGCAGTGGCTGCCGCTGTGGCAAGGGCTGCAGTAGCCACCACTGCAGGACTCGCGTCTAGTCCTCTTGACAGGGAGAACAAATCCGTTATCGGGATTGTATCCAATTTCTTGGTCGTAGTCTCCCGAACCGGTTTCTGCGCTGTAGCTTCTCCGGATTTCTTCGGTCCGGCGGAACTAGTGGTTTTAATGTCCACCTTACCCTTTGTTTTGGGTTCGGTTTTCACCTCCACCTTGCCTTTGGGTTTAATGTCGGCTTTCACGTCTATTTTGGCCTTGGACTTCTTCGGATCCGCTACCACAGAACTACTGGTGGCCACCGGATCCTTCTTGGTCTTAGTACTTGGAGTACTAAGTTTTTTGGGTTCGGGCTTCTTCGGCTCAGACTTCTCAACCTTAGGTTGAGCCTTCTTGCAGGGCCCAGACTGCTTAATAACCTTTGAGCCAGGTCGGTCAGTCGACTTGGATCTACTCCGGTTAGTCTTCTTGCCACGAGTCTTCGGACCCGAGGCATCACTGTCGTCACTGTGGGTAACGTTGTCCTTCATGGACAGTCGACGGTTCACCGACTTTTTCAAGGCCGGCGAGATGCTGGGACTTACCAACCGGGATGGTCGGCAAGCGGCTCCGGTGGGTTCGGACTCTTTCTTGGAGAGCTCCAATCCTGCGGGCAGTTCGAAGTCATCATCAACGTCCGGCGAAGGTGACTTCTGGATCGGTGAGACAGCGGGGTCGACTTGCATCTCTGCTATTCTCTCACTGAGCTCGTCCCCCGAGTTGGGGTTGGCTCCCACAAGTCCCTCGACGGCTGAGGCCGTCTCGGGGTCAACAAGTGGTTCGGAGTGGTGGAGCTGCTGCTCGGCCATCCTTACCAGCACAGGGTGTCTTACGACAGAGGAGTTGACGGGAAACACAAAGTTCCCCGCCACCCTCTTTTGTAACAACGACCTCAGAAAAGAGTGTACTCGCTTACCACCTCTTTTAAATCACTTGCTCCTCTTCAATTTCACCCAAAAACGCGATCTGCCGCTGCCAACCTGCCGCCGCTACTGATCCGGCTAACGCCAAAATCAATATGGCAGTTCCCTCGCTTTTGTTTCCAAAACAAAGCGTATGCGCGGCGTCTCGCATGATTGGACGCAATCCCGTTATCCGGCGTGACCCAATTCTTAATTAATCAGGTCACAGCCTTTCCCGCCCCGCCGCTCGGGCTGTAGGGATCAACACGCCACATGGGCGGCTCCCCAAAAGTGAAATTGTACTTCGAATAAAGAGCTCATCTGGAGTATTCGTGGATATATATGGGAAATCAAAGATTATCCCACCGGATTATCCGTCCACCACCCTCAGGGATCACTCTTCCTTCTTTCCCTTGACCCCTGTCGGTAGCACACATATAACATATAAAGACAACACAGGACACCACACTCGTTGTGTAAAACAAGCTAGGTTACAGTCCCCCTAGCCACCAGCCTAGGGCTCCGCCGAACGGGATTACCGTCCACATCGAGTAACCTGGCCGGAGGACACTCATTCTTAACCAATAATCCAGCCTTGATTTTGGTTTTCCGTGCCCTCCTTCCTTCGCTTGCCGAGACTTTCTTTTTCACGGGCTTTCGGGGCTTTCTTCGTACCCGCCTCGTAGGGATCGCGATATCCTCCGACACCCCCTCCAAGGGTACAAATTTTGCCTCCGAATTCACATCTTCCACCTCCGTTTCCGGGGTGAGCTCCCTCCCAGCCCAAGTACGTAACCGAGCCACATGGCTCGTCCGGATACGCCCTGCCTCGCCCTGCCTCAATACAGTTGTCTGACTGATACATTTGACCACAGTGTGTGGTCCATCCCAGTTATTCGCCAGTTTGACGTTGCAGAGAGGCTCGTGTAAGCGGATCACCTTATCCCCCACTACGAACCGTCGCAACTTCAAGCCGGTGTGATAACCCATATTTTGCCATGTAGCAGCTTTGAGCAAATGAGCTCGCACTGTTTCATAGGCAAATTTGAACCTCTCTCAGAGAGATTCTACAAACAACACCGTACACAGTGCCTCCGGACTAATCCCGACCACCCCGAACACCAGGTCTGCTGGCATGATTAAGTTCTCTCCGGACACCAGTAGGTTCGGAGTGCAATTAGTGGAACTGTGCACCGTATTATTATAGGCATGCACCACAAACTCACATTGGTCGTCCCAATCGTCCATATGGGAGTTCACTAAAGGCTTCAGGACCTGGATCAGAGCCCGATTAAACCGTTCCACCTGTCCATAGGACTGGGGTCGGTACGGATTCGTCCGGGTCTTACAGATAGCCAACTGATGGCACGTAGCAGCCCACAGTTTTGACTCAAATTCTCTCCCTTGATCGCTATGTAACATCAAGGGAGCCCCCAGATGGAGTATCCACCCCTTAACCAGTGCTTCCGCACAGGTAGCAGCAGTATGATCCTCCAGTGGGTACACTCTCGTGTATTTCGTATAGTAGTCCGAGACCACCATCATAGACGTATTCCCTTAAGGAGTGGGTTTCACTCCACTGATTATATCCACAGCTATCCGAGCGAACCTCACTCCGAATAGTTCCTGCTGCAAGGGCAGTTTGCCCAGTCCCGGACCGGGTTTGCCCAAACATCAGGCCGGACACGTCTAGATTTATCTCAGGATATCACCAGACATACCCGGCCAACAACAATGCCGACTCAGCATTTCCAGCGAACGCTTCTTTCCGAAATGTCCGCTCGTAGAATGGCCATGACAGTAGTACAGGATATCCTTCATAGCAGCCGGGATTACCATTTGCAATACCCTCCACTTTCCTGGACAAGACTTCCACCTGCACAATAACGCATCCCGCATCTCTAGTTCATGGAACTGAGCTAGAAAGCGTCGCATCTCTCTGTTTTCCAATGATATTTCGGGCCTCACTGGACAGATCCTGGTGGGAACTATCATCCCCTCCGTGTCCTTAAAACTAAGGAGCCACCTCAACGCTGAATGATCCGTCCGCAATGTGAAATTACCACCGTACAAGAAGTGTCTGAACTTCTTTACTTTACTACCCTTGGTAGTGCAATAGTTTCTCTGCGCCTTATTCATACTGTTACTAGCAAACGCCAGCGGGACCTCTACTCCACCCTGGATTTGGGACAATGCAGCCCCGATGCTCTCATTGCTCGCATCAGTGTCAAGGATGAAATGCCCCTTCTCCGTAGGGTATCTCAGCACGGGGGTGTCCCGGAACAATGCCTTAATCTCTTTGAAAGCATTGCTCTGTTCCATCCCCTAGGGAAAAGGTTCTTTTTTCATCCAATGACTCAACTTCTGTAAAGGTTGAGACACTCTCGAGAATCCGGGGATGAAGTCCCTATAATAGGAACAAAACCCCAAGAAAGACCTCACGTCCTTCGGTCCTTTTAGAACTTCCCAAGTCTCCACAGTTTCCGATTTGGCCGGATCAGCCTCCACACCACTGATGGAGATGATTCGGCCCAGATAAACCATGGACTTCCTAAAAAGTTCACATTTCTTCAGCTTCAGGGTTAACGCATTAGACCGAATTCGCCCCAATACCTCGCCGAGGTTCAACGCACACTCTTCAAACGTCTTGCCGAAAACAATGATGTCATCCAAGTAGACCAGGCACTTGCGCCATAATAGATCACTCAGGAGAGTTGCCATCATGGCCTCAAAAGTCGCCGGGGCATTGCACAACCCAAAAGGCATCAGTTCGAACTGATACAGTCCAATATGGCTCGTAAAAGCCGTCTTCTCCTTATCCTCCTCCTTCATTCCGATTTGCCAATATCTGGACTGCAAATCCAGGGTGCAGAACCATTGGTTCCCACCCAACGAGTCCAGAGTCTCATCGATTCGGGGTAGAGGATAGGCATTTTTCTTGGTTACTCCGTTCAGACGTCTATAGTCGATACAAAACCGAATAGACCCATCCTTCTTTAAAAACCATCTGAACCGGACTAGACCAGGGGCTAGTGCTAGGCATGATCACCTTCTGTTCCAGCATGGTTTTCACTTGTTCTTCAACAACTCAATGGCAACCCAGCTAGCACCTTATGTAAAAAGTACATCTTTTACTGGTCATATTCACGTGGATACGTAAAAATGACCCCATAATGACATCTTGAGGGAGTAAATCATTTTACATGGTGGTTTGACAAGAAACATACGTATTATTTACATCTAAATGGCCATGTGAAAGAGACATAAGTCATTTGATATCATCCATACGTTTGAATGTGGTCACTATTTAGCATAACAAGTGGTTAAATCTTGATCAGAATGTTACATCTTTTTTTGGAGAAATTATACACGTAATACATTGATGTTAAATTCATGACTTAAAGGGGCATTCTCACCACTCGCACTTACCACATAGCAGACTAGCACAGTACTAGAATTGTGAGTGGGAAACGCTCGGTGAGAATGCCACTTTAAGGTGCATGCTAAAATGATGTGATAGATTTGACATCAATATTCCGTACATCCTTATCTTGTCAGATTATGACGTCTATAACACATCTGTACTTTACCTTTCAAGTGGTTCACTCTTTTAACACAAGATGTCTCTCTTAACCAATATCAATAGAATCCAATCTACATTGGCAATACTTTGACCATGAATGAGTATTTATTCAACACAATGAATTTCCAAAGAAGATGGAATTTGAACAACTTTTGTCTGGAATGTATGATATGTTATTTTTGTTCCTGTAGAATGATTGTTTAAGGGAGAACCAGGAGATTAGTATGAGCACACCTTTTCTATGGCTGCTACAACTATTCAAATCAAAATACTGACCATGAGCTGGCATCACATCTTGGCCAGTTTGCTAGGATCAATGTGCTAAGTCGCTGCAGGAATATCGGTGATGTCTACAGGCAAAATACGCTGATTGCCTTCGATGTTACCTATTTCTGATGGAGAAGTCTTACTCTAGGTGTAGGGTAGACGTTAGATACATGTCTTTTCATGATGTCTAAAATGTGTTTGCATCTGGCATCTTATTTATAAAATAAATTTATACCACAATTAAAATGATTTTGGAATATACCCACCTCACACAATGTTACAATTATTCCACTTACTTACATCATTATATCGCATCTTCCTGATGTCTTTCAAATCTTTCAAAGCAGGTCATATTAATATTATTATATTACATCAAAAAGATGTCTGAAGAATGATGTCTAAACCATTTGCATATAAGACGTCATGAGGCCAAGAATACGACGTAACCAAATGTAGTAAATATCTGTTGAGACAAGATGTAGAGATGACGTGATTTACTACGAGTTTTGCTAGCTGGGAAGCGTCGGTAAGGCATTTTAAATGGCTGTGCATCCCCGGTATTGATGGAATGTAGCACCTTGTCAGTTCGGCCCAAAGGCTCCCCCTCCACTTGCCACGCATCCTGATACCTCTCCACCAGCCTTCTCAAGGAACTGAGATCCTCCGGATCAGTAAGATCTGTCTCGGAGATCATTTTCTCCAGTCCCTCACTCAGAGTGCTAGGCGAAGGGTCCCCTTTCATGCTCACATGACCAGTAGGCATCACTGCCTCACTGGAGAACACCTCCCCCACACACTGTATCCTTTTTCAGATACTTAGCCTCCAACCCGGGGTTGGAGACCGGTACAACAGTCCAGGCACCATCACCCACCAGGGTGTCCATGCCCACCAGACCGATGCTCCCCAACATGGCCACATCCTGCTCCACAACTGCTTCTTCCTCTCTCCTAAGCCCCTTGCTTCGGACCAGCATGTCACACGTCTGCCCGGGAGGAATCTTCACAGTTTGGACCACCGTTGCCACTGTTAAAACTTGCAGAAGCACACACTGCTCCGCCGTACGGTGCGGGTGCTCTATCCGGAGCACCCCCGTACTAGGATTCAGGACCGCGTCATATAACGCCGCAATGTCCAACCCCAGTATACCGTCGTCTGCAATATCCACAATTGTGGAAGAAGTCATGTACTCCTTCCATCCAATTCGGAGCGGTATGAACACGCGCCCATACGTCTGCATACTTGACCCATCGGCCGAGCAGGCGCTTACCTTCGTTTTGAAGTCGCCGCGACTACTCGGCATAAGAGCATAAAAGTTTGAGAAGATAAAGGAGTGGCTAGCTCCGGTATCTACTAAAAACTCGCCTGCCCTACTGGCCACAGTAACAGACACATATCACCGTCTCCCCCCCCCCCCAGCGGAGACGGGTTCACAGTGAAGCGTTTAAAGTCCTTCAGAGCAGCCAAATCTAACCCATGTTTCTTCAAATGGTCAAAACATGGATGATCAGGGAAAAGCTGGGTACTTCCTACCCAAACGGTGTCTGTGACAGCCGCTGCTTTCTCGTCTCCTTCCGTCATGGGCCTCCCTGCCTCATTGCCGGGCAACTGTTGGACCGAGATGTCCACCAGGCCAGCATCCGAACTCCCTAAGTTCGAAGCCACCCCTGGTATTCTTTCTGTCCTAAGAACTCCACTAGACTCTACCTCTCTGGTATGTTGGCGTACTTGACTACCAGGGGTCGTCCGCTCGCCAGCTCGGACCACCCCACTTAGTTTCCCTCCTTCCCGGGAATCTTTGGGCTCGGTGCTGTGCACTCTGCAGCAAAGTGACCTATCTCCAAGCACCTATAGCACTTGGCGGTCCTCCGGTTGATGAATGGAAGTCGTCATCTTCTCAAACAATGCCGTGAAGAACGCGGCATCCATCATAGGAGCCTTCTTCTCCGAGGACTCCTTTTTCAGAGGTGGGTCTCCTACCCCCTCCTGCTTCTTCCCCTTCCACGGAGTTTTAGAGGATTTCCCATTCCTCTTAAACTGCGCCGCGGAAGCCGATGCCTCCTCCCCACTGCTCTCCCCTTCAGATTGCTCCGGGGAACACTCCTGAATGGCGGACGATCGAGTAGGCACCCAATCCCCCAGCAGTGACTTTTTAAGGGCATGTATCTCGATGGCCTTAAAAAGGTCATCCAAAGACCTATCTGCCCTCCACGTATCGTACACCACGTGTTGTACATCAGGATCCCTCAGTCCGCCGACGAACTGAGAGAACAGAGAATAAGACGACATGTATACCCGAAGAGGGATGAACCTTTTTCAGGAGTCTCATCAACGCGAGACCGAACACCCTAGCAGCCTCGTTCTTGCCTTGCACACGTTTTTTAAACGCTACCATCGGATCAGTCCGGGTGGAACATCCAAACAGCACTGTGCATGTTTCCACAAGCTCTTTAAAGGTGCCTTTCGGACCGCAAGCATCCTTCCACTGTTCGACAGCTATGAGGCCGTCTCCCAGTTGCAATCCTTTACAGATGTAAGGGATGGCATCATTTTGATCCCAACCACTCAGGTTGATATCTTCCACGGTGGCTCCTAGCCATTCCTCCCACGAGTTCCTCTGCCAGTAAGGGCTAGGCTCACTAGCTATCCGCCTGGCTGCATTGGTCGAACCCCTGATTTTAGAGGTGATTGACAGGCACTTAGAAATGGCCGACGAAGTGTCCTGTTCTACCCCCACATTGTGCAATCCGATTCCAGCTATAGCCGGGTTTGTATCCGACAGCTCCTGCATCGCTGTACTCAGGATCGATCTCCTCGGAGCCTTTTTCGGACTTGTTGGTCCGGCAGACCCCCCAGGTGGGGCTGAGCCTTTCAGCCGTTCCAGATACGCCTGGTATGTACCATACGCTACTACCTCCTTGGTTGGATCAATCCCTTGAGTGAACCACCAATTCTTCTCCATATCTGTCATATACGGACACTGTTGTGACAGTGCAAGTAACAACTGATGCTCCGCCTTCTCCTTCTCAAGCTCCTTCGCTTGCTTCTCTTCCTCCTGCTCTTGTTGAGCCTGCGCAAGTTTGGCTTTCGCAGCCTCACCGGCAGCCCTCAATCCCTCTGCTCGGGCTTTGAGTACTGCAGCTTCTTGTTTGGCCAATTCATCGGCCAACACAGCATTCTAGTTCATTCTTTTCCTTTGCTGCTCTATGGCCGCTTCCTGTTGTCGGAACAACTCTTGTCTCTGATCTTCCAGAGCTTTCTGCTCCTGAAAATCTTTTCTGTTTGACAGGTTTGCCACTCAGCCAAGCTTATCGGAGTATAATATTTCTTGGCTGCTGCTTCCTGGATTGCCGCCTTCTTTTTACGTTCCGCTTCCAACAACTGTTCTTGCTTTTGCATCTTCTCATGTTGAGTCGCTACCCAGGTTGTCAAAGGACCCCCTGCTCCAGATGCTGCGGAGGCTACCTCTTTGGCATTGGCCGGATGCCCGGCATACCCACCTTTGGAGAGTATACGCTGGCCATTCCCCTACCCCTAGCTCGGCCTTCCCTCCCGGGTCTCCCCGGAGTTGAGGCAAAAAGGGCACTCTCAATCGTCACCCCTCGTCCACCTGGTAGATTTGGAGTGTCCGAGAAACTCATATAATGGCCAGCTGACGGGCTTCCATTATCTGCAGAAGCGTAGGAGGTACTACTACAGTCTGCCCTACTCTCCTGGATGCTCCGGCGAGCTTCCAACAAGAAATCCTGCATTGCAGTCTTCTTAGTCCTCAACAATTTGCATTCAGCGGCTAGACTCTGGCGAGCTTCCTTCAGAGTGTCCGTATCCTGGATGATTTCCACCCGCAGACCCTCAGCTTCATTTGCCATCCGATATCTGGCCTCGCAAATCTGGTTCAGATCCGTGTTCGCATTATGGAATTCGGACCTAACCACGCTCAAGGACTGCGTCAGTCTCTCATTCTCCCCTAGCAGAGTTGACAACCTTGCGTCTTTCTCCTTTATCTTGGAGTTTCGGTGGCATATTGCACCCTCCAGATAAATCAATTTGTCAGACCATTCTACAGATTTAGTCTGTATGGTCAGCAATTCTCTTTGGGCCAGTTGCAGTCGTTCCTGCACCCTTGCTTCTCTGTAGTCATCAAAACGACCTTCCCCCGGATTGCCATACATCCGAGGTGTAGGAGCCGCTTCACGGGATCCGCCAGTTAAACATCGACAGGTTCATCTCTTCAGGCTCTGAAGCCGTCAGGCTGAAGGGATCGGAAAGAGTTCGCAACACAGCATCCAACAGAACCCGCCATATAAACCCCGTATAACCCTAGCCCCTACACTGTGTATTTATAAAATTAATTCTTAGTGACAAATGACGTGAAGCCCTAGATATCTGGAACTGAGAACAGGCCATACCTCAGCCCAAGTCTCTACTTTGGATACACACACTGTACCATACCTAAGCCTCAGTCCTCAGTTTGCATATGACATGTTTTATGAATTTTGCCTGAAGAAATCATTTAATCTGGGTAAAATTCTACTCATTTTCTCCCAAGTTGAGAAGGCTGCCAAATAAAGGGACTTCAAGGCAGAGACGAATGGCTTGGATTCCCCAGAGATGATAAAGCAATTAGCAAGAATCAAAAAGATCATAGGTTTAAAACAGAACTACAGAATGCTCAAATATGCCAAATACAGCTAGTAATCCCTTAATGTGCACCAGCTAGTAAGCCTGCATTTGCTGCATTTTTCAGTCAGTGCTTCTGCAGCACTGCAGTTGCAGCTACTAGTAAATGGTGCTATGCTCCAGCTAGTAGACGTTGCTTTTGCAGCACTGCACACACCACTATAATATTATTATATTATGTGTCATGCCTCATATCACCTGTAGGTCCACCTGTAGCATGCCTGTGATAGGACTTGCACATAGGAGCTTCAGGTCCAACATCATTGAGCTAGAGGCATCGTGGGAGCTTCAGGTGAAACATCATTGCGATACAGGCACTATGGGGGTTGCGGGGAAAACATCATTGTGATAGAGGCACTATAGCAACTTCAGGTCAAACATCATTGTGATAGAGGCTCTATGGGGGCTTTAGGTCAAAAGTTATTGTGATAGAGGCACTATTGGGGCTTCGGAAATGTTTCTGTATGGTGATAAATTTGGGTCCGTATGGTGATGCATGATTTATTGGACATGTTCTACCAATCCACAGTCTACAAAGGAATGTTTTCTAAGCTAGTAAAGAGGAGAAATGTTTCCGTATGGTGATACTTTTGGGTCCGTATGGTGATGCATGATGTTATGGACCTTTCTAATTGATCTGCTGTCTATGCAGGAGAGATGCATCAATTCTAGCCTACTAAATGAAGAAAATATGTCCGTATGGTGATGATTTTGGGTCCGTATGGTGATGCGTAATGTTAAGGACCTTTCTAATTGATCTGCAGTCTATGCAGGAGAGATGCATCATTTACAGCCTACTAAATGAAGAAAATGTGTTCGTATGGTGATGATTTTGGGTCCGTATGGTGATGCGTAATGTTATGGACCTTTCTAATTGATCTGCTGTCTATGCAGGAGAGATGCATCAATTCTAGCCTACTAAATGAAGAAAATATGTCCTTATGGTGATGATTTTGGGTCTGTATGGTGATGCGTAATGTTATGGACCTTTCTAATTGATCTGCAGTCTATGCAGGAGAGATGCATCATTTACAGCCTACTAAATGAAGAAAATGTGTTCGTATGGTGATGATTTTGGGTCCGTATGGTGATGCGTAATGTTATGGACCTTTCTAATTGATCTGCAGTCTCTATGCAGGAGAGATGCATCAATTCTAGCCTACTAAATGAAGAAAATAATATTATGTCGGTATGGTGATGATTTTGGGTCCGTATGGTGATGCGTAATGTTAAGGACCTTTCTAATTGATCTGCAGTCTATGCAGGAGAGATGCATCAATTCTAGCCTACTAAATGAAGAAAATGTGTTCGTATGGTGATGATTTTGGGTCCGTATGGTGATGCGTAATGTTATGGACCTTTCTAATTGATCTGCAGTCTATGCAGGAGAGATGCATCAATTCTAGCCTACTAAATGAAGAAAATGTGTCCGTATGGTGATGATTTTGGGTCCGTATGGTGATGCGTAATGTTATGGACCTTTCTAATTGATCTGCAGTCTATGCAGGAGAGATGCATCAATTTTAGCCTACTAAATGAAGAAAATGTGTCCGTATGGTGATGATTTTGGGTCAGTATGGTGATGCGTAATGTTATGGACCTTTCTAATTGATCTGCAGTCTATGCAGGAGAGATGCATCAATTCTAGCCTAATAAATGAAGAAAATGTGTCCATAGTTATGGTGATGATGGTGATGTCCCATACCTCAGCCCAAGTCCTCAGTTTGCATACACACAATGTATGTCCCATACCTCAGCTCAAGTCCCCAGTTTGCATACACACACTGTTTCCAACATACCTCAACCCAAGTCCTCAGTTTTCATACACACATTGTATGTCCCACACCTCAGCCCAAGTCCTCAGTTTACATACACACACTGTATGTCCCATACCTCAACCTAAGTCCTCAGTTTTGCATACACACACTGTATTTCCCATACCTCAGCCCAAGTCTCCAGTTTGCACACACACACTGTATTTCCCATACCTCAGCCCAAGTCCCCAGTTTGCATACACACACTGTATTTCCCATACCTCAGCCCAAGTCCCCAGTTTGCATACACACACTGTATTTACCATACCTCAGCCCAAGTCCCCAGTTTGCATACACACACTGTATTTACCATACCTCAGCCCAAGTCCTCAGTTTGCATACACACACTGTATTTACCATACCTCAGCCCAAGTCCTCAGTTTGCATACACACACTGTATTTACCATACCTCAGCCTAAGTCCCCAGTTTGCATACACACACTGCATTCAACATCACCCAGCCAGAGCCTACTTTACTGCCTGATACTGTTGTTTCTTGTTTTGTTGATGGAATTATAAAGTTTCCTTAGTATTTCTTATATGTGGTCGCGCATTGTCTTTGTTACCTGTTGAACGGCTCTACTTGTAGTGATATCCAATAAAAATCAAGTACTTAGCTTGCATACACTCTCTGCATTCCTTAGGTGAAGTCCTGTCGTCCTCTATTTGCATATACACACTGTGTCGGCATGTCCTCACTTTGTAGACACACAGGTTTGATCAAGGATAGTCCTCAGTTCTCCCACACACACATTCAATGTTTGGCTCTAATTTATGACAGCTTTTTATACTAGATACACTGGATTAATTACTAAGAGGTCAAAAATGCTAATTTATCTAATTAGACAAAACACCCACATCACTGGATGAACCGGGGACACACAGAAATTTCTGTGTGCCAAACAAATTGGGGACTTTTACACACAGCTTAAAATTCAAGAAATTTAGATTCGATTCTTCACACACAGCACAAGTACATCCGGAACAATCTGGGGACATTTTGTTGACACCCAAGAAATTGTGTTTATAATCATTTTCCAAGGTCATTGGTGATATCTGGGCCCATTGCTCCCCATTTCTCAAGGTCATGCAAAGTGAGGGGTCCCCGGTTCGGAAGATGTCCCCAGTTTGTAGGTGTGTGTTCCCATGAACGTCCCCAGTTTGCTGGTTCCACCAAGTCACACACACACACACACACACACACACACACACACACACACACACACACAGGACACCTGATGATCTCCACACGATGACCTGATTGCTCTTCCTAAAAAAAAATGCCCAACTCGATCTACCTACTCAACAGGGTTTCAGTGTATAGCGTATTAGGGTTTTTCTGATGCGTATATTATATTGAGATTGATTTTCAACTTTTGTGATCAGTGGTTGGTCCTTAAAAGGACCGTTTGGTAGAGAGAGGGTCGCAGGGACCTTGCTGCTGAAGCGGAGGGCGTGGTCATAACGCGTGGCAGTCCTTCAGCAGCTCCTCCAGCACGGCGGGCGGTAAGCCTTCCTCCATGCAGACTTGCTGCTTGACCTGCTCCACGCACCGGCGGATGAGTTGATCAGCGACGTTCTCGATCAGCTCATCCACCACACCCTCTGCTTCAGCAGCAGTCCGCTGTCTCTCCTCTCTCTGTAGCGAGGCTACGAACTGCTTCTCCACGGCCGCATCGATCATAGATCGAGAAACGGCCACGAAGTTCTGTCTCTCCGCCTCCTCTCTCTGTTGCACGGCTACGAATTCCTTCTCCACGGCCGCATCGATCATAGATCGAGAAACGGCCACGAAGTTCACTCCGTGAGCCATTTTGTCGAACTGACTTCCTAGCCGCCTGAGAGATGCTGACGTCACACTATTTTCGACGACGCTATGACGCGCACGAGGTAGACAGACGACGTCGTTTCACTTCCTTATTTGGAGTTTGGGATCTTTTGACACCGAAGTCATACCGTACGGTCGCGATAAAGCAACTAGTGTTGAAAAGCGTGCCGGTCTTTTATAAGCGCCGGAGTATAAGAGCCTCCAAATGTTTTTTCTCAAGCACTAAAATCGCGACTTTGAATAAGCGCCAGCGCCTGGCTTGTATATAGCTCCTGAGTAAGAACTTCACCGAATTGAAAAGCCCTCCCTCAGAGCTCTTAATCGCGACAGTACGGTACAAATCTGATGTCAACCCGCGCCAAAAACAAAAAGGGTGTTCCGGTCACACGTACCTACGACGAGCGACCTTCAGCTATCACCACGTGAAGAGTGGGAAATAAATTTTGTACGGCAAGAAAACTGAAAACTGATAACGATTCCATTAGATAAGTATTTGGTTCCAATCTATGGCGAGATATTTCCACCAAAGCGATTGATTTATATGTCTGTAAGGTTCAGCTCTCCAACACTCTCCAATGTCCGCCGGTGCACGACGGTCGCCGCCCATCATTAGTCACAACTAAACTTCTGCTGGAGAGTGAAAGTTACGTTGAGTCTTGAGGTGCGCAGAGATACTATCTGCCGCAGCCTGATTTTAGTTCCACGCTATTTAGATAAACGCCCCATTTAAAATCTCTCTCTCGATCCTAGTAAAGGAAAAAAAAGGCTAGAGTTTATCATGGACGCGTCTCAGTTTTAGTCAAGCCGTAAAGTGAAGAACCAGAGCTTGTACATATTCCCACGTGAGGGGTGACCCCGCGGGGCGTTCAGTTAGTACTGAGTCTATACTCAAGGTCAAGTTCCACTCTCTAAACAGAGCTTTAGCGACTCCGTCATATAGACTAGACTGCGCGCGCGATTTTTTTTTTTGCTGAAGCAGCTAATCGATGGGAGAGTAGAGAACAGGTGCTCGACCAAAAATCTGCTTCAGAGGCTTGTTATCAGGTATTAACAGTTAAATCAAAATATTTCAAAACATCCAGAAAAGCAGAATAACATGTCCTACGGGCTACAGCCGGGCACTGACGAGCAGACGGCGCTGACGTCATTTCAATCAGGTCACAGGGCTCTTTAGACACCTTTTCTGTAAGACCCGTCTCATACCTTAGTATATAATACCGTAAACACCGGTGATTAGTATATGATCACATTGGCAGTCGCGGATCCACGAAGAGGCTGAATAAGGCTCGAGCGGACCCGCTGCTTGCAATGTGACATAATCTTACCATGCGCTTTGTTTTGTTTTTGTTTCTATTTACAACAGCAAACATTTCAAACAACCTATTGTTTTTTTTTAAAATGATGAAAAATCAGCCCAAAAAAAAAGTAAACATTTTAGAGCTAAATTTGTGGAGGATAGCCGGACATGCTGATGTCACTAGACCCCTAAATTCGATATGGTGACATGGGCATTTTCTTAAAATTCGATACGACGACACGGGCACGGACATCTAAGTGACATGGGACATGTGGCATTTCTTGAGTCCCACATGTGCCATGGACCATAGTGACATGAGGAAAAAAAAAATGTTCAAAGAGTGCATCAGAAAAGTGCCATTTCAAGCTTAAACATTTCGCCAAATTTTTTTTTCTCTTGGATGGTACTCGGCTTTGCAGTGTCTGGGTCCTTAAAAATGTACCAGAATGCTCAAATTCGGGTTCTAAATATTTTCAAAAAACGTTTTCTCCCTTAGTGACGTGTGACATGGGCATTTCTTAAATTCGACATACGGCTGCATGGGGAGGACCCACCCGTCAAGGGCCCCATGATGACTCATACCCGCCGCGTTCAAACTAGCGTGGTGGTTATAGGTAGACCTTCTTTCAGTATCCACGTGACCAGATCCATCGCCGTCTATTGAGCAACAGTAACCGAGGTAACTAGGGTTATTGTTATCCGGGCCGTAAGACGACAGTCTAAGACGGTGTGTAGTCGCGTTTTGCTCTCCCTAATACTCTAATTCAAGTCGAGTTACCGCTAACCCCTACAAAAAGAGGGTCATTTGTGTAATTCAAAAGTCGTTCCTTTGTTAGCAATGAGGGGGTCGTTCTAGTCATTGATTTTTTTTTTTTCTTTTTTTTTTGTTTACAACAACAAGTCAAAGTACAGTCAATCAACCGAGATCCTTTCTACTCCGTGGGGGTGTAGAAGGATCTCCCCCCTGAGGTTACAAAAGTCACCTCTTTATTTAAAGGGTTACGGGTCGCAAAGTCGCTTTCGCTTTCGCTTACAAGTCACAAAGGCGCATGAAATATTCAAGTCAAAAAGTCAAATTCATCAACTATCAGCACAGTCGTTTGAAAGGCATCAAGTCACCGAAAAACTCCTCTACAGTCACCTCCGACTCGCCTCCTCCCTACCCCCCTAAAGGGGGGTAGAGAGGAAGCGATTCCCTAGAGATCAGATAATTATTTTTTTTTCTCCCGAGCAGACCCCAAAGGCCCCCCCTCCCCCCCAAGTGCCCGCCCACCCCATAAATAGTGCCCCCCTCCCCCCCTCCCCTCCCCATGCATCTTAAAGTGCCCCCCTCCCCCCCCCCTCCCCTCCCCTCGCCCCTTATAGAAGCCTCCCATTAGCTAGTCCAAGTCATGTGACCAAAAGGGAAGCGTAGTCTGTCTATTGTCTATATTATGCAAATGAGGGAGGGGGTCAAGTCACGTGACCAAGGGGGTGTGGCCTATTCTCTAAATAAAGAGCGCTTCCGGTCACGTGACCAAGAGGGTGTGGTCCTATTATGCAAATGAGGGGGTCACGTGATCCATGATTATGCAAATGAGGGAGTCACCTGACCAAATGGAAGCCACTGATTGGCTGGTGATCAAAGGGGCGTAGTCTACTATGCAAATGAGGGGGTCACGTGATCAAGGGGGCGTGGTCTATTATGCAAATGAGGGGGTCACGTGGGAGTCACGTGACCAAATGGCGGCCCTGATTGGCTGGTGATCAAGGGGGCGTGGCCTATTACGTAATTATGCAAATGAGGGGGCGTGGCCTATTACGTAATTATGCAAATGAGGGGGTCACGTGACCAAATGGAGGCCTCTGATTGGCTGCATGTCGATTGAGTAATAAACAGTACTTAACTATAGTCCCGTTCCGATACATACTATACTACTAGTTTGTAATTTACGTACGGCAGTGACAGGCCCACTCTCGATGATGAAATCGCAGTAATCGAAGACGGGCAAAATCATCGTTTTATAAATATCTAGGGCTATTGATTCATCAATACATTTCTTAATATTACACAGTTGTAAGAATCTCGAAAAAGACATCGAATTGACCTTTTTACAATGCTGTTTAAACGATAAATCGGCATCAATTACAACCCCAAGGTAATTAAATTGGGCCACACATTTTAGTGTTTCACCACACAATCTAAGATCAACACTTGATAAGTCTGGAGGACTACGGATGGGAAAACACCACAGAATTTGAGTTTTCTTAACATTAACAGTTAGAATATTACTGTAGCACCAGTCGCCAATGTTATCTAAGTCGTGTTGCATTAGAGCAGATATAATATTGGGATCTTTACCACTAATGACAATGGCTAGATCATCGGCATATAAATATGAGGAAGCATTAGAAATAGTGGAAGTAATGTCGTTTATATAGATAATAAAAAGTAGGGGTCCCAGGACGGAACCTTGGGGGACGCCACAGGTAACCAGTTTAGGCCCCGAGGTACAATTATTTACAAAAGTTGATTGGAAGCGACCTTGAAGGTAATCTCTAAACCAATTAAGACAGAGCTGCGAACAGCCAATTTTGGATAATTTTTCTAAAAGTTTTAGGTGATTTACTGTATCGAAGGCTTTTTTTAAGTCTAAAAACAAGATGGCTGACACTTCACTTCTATTTCTAGCTTCAAAGAGTGTTTGGATGAGCCTGAAGGTTGCATCCGTGGTTGAGCGTTCAGACATGAAACCAAATTGGTTGTCACAGATAAACTTATTTTCTAGCAGGTATCCCATTAATTGCATGTGTACAAATTTTTCTATTAACTTGCTAAACATATTGAGTAAGCAGACAGGCCTCCAATTAGCTACATCACTAAGGGAACCAGGTTTAGGAATAGGAACAACGCAGCCGGTTTTAAGGCACCATCTCTCCTTCATAGTACTAACTTACAGATCAGTCAGTAAGGCCCCACCAGCAATGATAAATACCACATACAACAACAATAATAATATAACGCGAAAAAATTAACAGGGCGATCAGGATCTTAAAAGAACGATGAAAACTGTGTTTCTCGCCCCACCAGCAATGATAAATACCATATACAACAAGAATAATAATTAATATAACTAGAAACATTAATAGAGCGAGCCATGTTCCTTCTGTGTGATCCCATTGCAGAATGAAGGGTTTAAATGCACATAGCTTAAGTAGTATATAATGTATCGGAACGGGACTATGCTTAAGTACTGTTTATTACTCAATCGACATGCAGCCAATCAGAGGCCTCCATTTGGTCACGTGACCGGAAGTGACCTACTTAGGGGATTAGTGGTGACGTCACGTGACCTAGTTAGCCAATCAGAGGCCGCCATTTGGTCACGTGACCGGAAGTGACGTCATATGACCTACTTATGGACCGGAAGTGACGTCATATGACCTACTTAGGGGACCGGAAGTGACATCATATGACCTAATTTAGGATCATGTGACCGGAAGTGACCTGATGAGTCACGTGACCGGAAGTGACGTCACATGACCTAATGGACAACCGGAAGTGACGTCATGTGACCTCATTGAGGATCACGTGACCGGAAGTGACCTGATTGATCACGTGAAGAAGTGACGTCACGCGACTTAATGAAGAGATGAGCGTCTTTAAGGGGTCACGCGCTTTAAAATGTGATATATATTGTTTTTGGAGGAGGAGGAGGCGAGTCTCTTATTTTTTTTGGTAAACCAATAAAAAACACAACAATATAAGTTTGTTTTTTCATTTTATTTTTTTATGAGTGACTGGAAGTGACTTATTGAACTAGGTAGAAGTGTTCTTTAGAGTGTATAAGGGGGGAGGGGAGGGGAGGGGAGGGGGCAGGGGGGCCCTTTAAGATGCATGGGGAGGGGGGCGCTTTTAGGATGCATGGGGTGGGTGGGGGGGGAGGGGAGGGGAGGGGAGGGGGGCACTCTAGGGGGGTGGGGGGGCACTCTAAGGGGCGTTTGTCTCTTTTAAGAAAAAAAGAAAGAAAAGAATTTAATCGAGAGACACACTTCTTCCTCTCGAGAGGAAGAAATGTGTCTTTTAATTTTTTTGTTTAGGAAGTGACCTGATGAGGCACGTGACTAGAAGTGACGACGTCACATGAGTGACACTTTAAGAGGTCACGCGACTTACTAATAAAAGAAGACGTATGAAAATAAAAACACAACAATAATTTTTTTTTTTTTTTTATTTCTTTTTTTTCAATCTTGATAAACACTCTATTTTTGAAAAGATGCGCTCAATCAATCAATAACACACTTATTATTTGTTTTCATACCTCTAAAGGACTCGTTGTCACACCGTCAGAATGCACGCGACGCTTATAATACAAGTAGCGCACGCCGTCTTTCTCTATGGTGTAGGTGACCATTTTGTTTCGCACCACTTTGAAATTTCTATTTACCGCAAGGAGAGTTTTTCGTTGGCGAAGAACATCCAAGAAGTCGTCTGGTTCTTTAGGGTTTTGTTTCTTCTGTACACCTTTTGCACTCCATTTTTTGGATTTTCTTTCACCGGTGCCGCTGACTCGATCGTAGCAAATGTAAGTCTTAGGGTTGAGACTTAGGATCCCGTCACCTTCCCACTCCGCTTTCATAAGCCCCGAAGTTCTCAGATCGTGAAGGTAACGTCTCTCACAACATCCGCCGGGCGGCGGACACCATTCTCGCACTCTTTCCGTTTTTGTCTTCACGAAAAGCTCTAAGTGATCGTCGCACACCGCTGTCGGAATCCACTTTCGTTTCTCTCTGAAGTACGTCTCTCTCAGGCGAGGTTTGACTAGGTCATCCAACGTGTCACCACTGAGAGCCATGTAAAGACTGTCGGTGTCCATTTGACAAAGAGCATAATCGCGCCGATCGACGAATCTATCCAAGAAGTCGTATGTGAACTCTAACATTTTCAACTTCGCGTTCTGGTATACCATGAACCCTATTTGAATAGGGAGATTGTTCTTGACTGTTTTCGGTTGTAGTTCGACTTCAAACAGATCAGAACTCAACTCGGACGCCTTTTTGAAGCGCCACGAATTGGCCAATAGTTCGAACTTCCGACTGTCAGTGTATCTCACCGCCGTGTGTTTTTCTTTGTTGCAGATTGTTTTACCGTACGTGGCGTTTCCCATTAACTTGTAACAGTCTGACAGAATTTTCTCGTTCTCGTTCACGTCGCCACGTCTTCGCGCCGCCGTTACTTCGTCCGTGAAACCGGCAAAGGAGCGTTAAGGTAGGTATTCTACGACCAGCTGCACTTTGGTGACTATCAAACCGTGCTCTAAATACCACTTGAGAAGGGGCGTTCCCAAGAGAATATTTTTTCCGTGGTAACTCCCTATCAGACATCTCTGAGGCCTGTTCAACAGCTTTTCTTCCTGCGCAAAGTCTGACATGTGAGGTCCTATGTCTGATTTTGAAACGGACACGTTCTTGAAAACGGGGGTCATTTCTTCGAAGTAGTCTCGTAGGTGAGGCGGCGTAGTGATGTCCACTTGAACTAAACCGAACATTTTCCCGTCTTTGACAGCGGAAAGGATGTCGCTCCCGCTCATTGCGTTTCGAGACACTTCAACCTTCCAGTGTTGTTGGGAGGCCTTAACCCGCTCATCTCGACGCTTCATCTCTCTCCATTCGCACTCCCACACGACGACCAGCTTGTGACCTAGCGCTTTCAAGTAAGCGCTTACTCTAGCCGTTCTGTCGCGTCTCTCCTCCCTCAGTGAAGCGCACTGATATCGGTGCGACGGTATGCACTCGTGAGCATGGAACCAACACCCGTGAAACTGGAAAACCGTATTAGAGGCCGCGTGAAACCCGTCAACGCGAATTCTTCGACAGCCTAGAACCATCTCGCCGCCGTTGAAAGCGTGGCGCAGTTTCACGTCGCGGTCGTGCTCTACGAAGCGTAACCACTCCAAAGCGCTGTGAGAGTTTCTTTGCCTAATTTCGGGCTTGAACTCGGTCTCAGGTCGTCTCACCGCGTAATAGCCCGTGCAGTGCGCTTCGCTCATGCAGCGCAAGTACAGAGAGTTAGCGTCTAGGCCTAGGATGTGCTGGCACGGTCTCGCTTCTTCGCCGTACTTGTGCTCCCCCAAGTAGCAAACCTAACTGGGCCCCAGTTGGGCCCCGGTTGGGCTGGCAACTGGGCCCCAGTTGGGCTGCCCGACTGGGGCCCTGTGAGAACGGGCACTGGGCAAATGTCCGGGCCCAAGCGGGCTAGCCCAAACTGGGCCCCGACTGGGCCCCGGACGGGCCCCACTTTCATATTTTAGGTTTACAACTTACATAATAGGGCAGTCTAGTAATTGATTTTAATTAATATATAGCAATATATTAACTTAATGACTAATATCTAACTGGGCTTAGGATGGGCACAGGTTGGGCTGGCCCAAGTAGGATTCAGCTAGCATATCCCTGCAGGAAGCCTTTCATGTCATACATTTTCTACATGAAAGATAGAAAATGTATTCATCAGGTTCAAGTCAGCAAAGATAGGACTTGTGCAAGTGGCTATTTTAGTAAGTTTAGATACTATTTCATCCTAGCCATCAGAGCTTTAGCTGATATCTTTGGGATATGTGGGTCCATGTCTTATAGTTTATTTTGAACGACAGGATAGGGGTCTCCAGGTTAATACTTCATTTTCTACATTACTTTACACAACATAATGGTAACTTCCATATATTATCCAAACTGCATTGAAATATCTTCATTCTTATACATGTATTAACTGCATGGCATATTTTGGCTGTATTGTATTCATGAAGAAGTGATCTTGAATTGGAGGATTTCTCTCTACATTGTAAACAGAGGCCATCTAGTGTCAACGCTTAGAACCACATGGCCATCTAGTGTCAATGCTGTGAACTACTTGTTGGGAGGCCCACATCAAACCCAATGAAAGCCCAACTATGATTTTCCAGCAAAAAAATCACTATTATAAAATTTCAAATTAATTTTCTTTCAAAAGGAGAGTTTGATTCACACTGTTAGGGACTTCCATAAAACATTTCTGAAAAAGAAAATTGGCCCAGTCTAAGCCCACCTAAAGCCTAATCATACATTTCCTACACAATAGTGAATATAACATGTTCATACTTGGAAGTTTATTAATAGAGAGCATGATTCAAGATGTCAGGGATATTTACAAGGCATGTTATAAAATTCACTTAGCCCAACTGGGGCCCCACTGAAGCCCATGGATTTGCCCAGCCCAAAACACAGCCCAGTCTAGCCCAAGGTTTCCCAAGGTAAACCCAACTGGGCGCCAGTTGGGCATGTTACTTGGGCCCTTATCCGCGTGGTGCCCTTCTCGTGAAATCTATGGAAGATGATGGAAGGAACGCCGACTAGATTTTCTTTGATCAGAGCGTGGAGGACGGCGTCGAACTGGGGGAACGTTGTGAACGCGTCTTCTAGGTTTTGGAAGAGGAACCGTAAAGTCAAACCGGCGAGAGAAATCCCGTCTTTCAACATGTCAATGCCGCGATCTTGGAAAAATTTAGCGTGATTTTTCAGAGCTTCTATGAAAGGTTTGACGTCTTTGTTGTAGTGGATCAAGTAATCTCCCATAGTTTGCATCTTCTCGTCGGACCAAACTTTCTGACATGCGGCGTAGTCGGATTCGGACATTTTGACGCCCGTCAGTTCGCTGTCAAAAGCCGATCTCGGTGGCAGTGTTCTGTTTCCCAGTTTCCTGGTAGACGTCACCCATTCGTAAGGAAAGTGACCTTTCTCTTCATTTCTGGTGAAAGCTCGCAAATAGTTCGCGTAGTTGTAACCGGGTGCCAAATAGTTGACTACGTCCAAGAAAACCGTGTGCTGTGTGTAAACCGCCAAGTATTGATTGCTTCTCTTTATGACGCTGAATTCTTGGTTTCTTCGGTCTCCGGAGGCAAAGAACGAGTGAAGGCGTATTTTGATCAGGTTCAAGTCGTAACGCCCCGAGTTGAAGCCCACGACTGGAGCTTGACGGATGTATCTCAGAAGCCGCTTCTTCAGTTGAACTAACGGGTGTCTGGTCTGAGCCGCAGCGAAGCCGCCTGGAGAAGGGGTGAATGTCGCCTCCTCCAGCAGGAGAGCTTCACCTATCGCCGCATCTAACTTCGCTAACGTCGGTCGGTAAAGTTCTAGCACAGCTTCCCCGATGACTTTGGCGTTCTCGTTTATGTGATTTAAAACTCGGTCCAACAAGGGGTCGGAATCTGCGTCGGATTCTCTGACGAAGCAGACTGGCCCCTCCCACCCCGGAAAGTCGGATGCGACGCTAGCCGACAAAGGGACGTGATCCCACAGCAGGGACACGTGTTCCGTCGACGGTTCTCTGCACGGTCTGAAGAAAGCCTCGAAATCGAAGGTGATCTTGTAAGGGTAGATTCCGGAATGTCCGTCGGGAGGAAAAATGGAGAAGTCTGCTAGCGCTTCGAAAATCGTTCTCGAATTTTGGTAGATGCCACCTACGTAGCGCAACTTGACTTGTCGGCAAGAGGAAAGCTGGTTCCTGTGTCTCTTCAGCAAGAACTCGGTGGTGAACGCCGCCTTACACTTGCAACATTCGTATATGCCCGCGTACGCGTTGAAGTCCGTGACCAGAGAGACGTGCAAACCGCCTTTCGCCGTCAGGTGTAGGTTGACTTTACCTCGGGCGGCCAGAGTTCTGGAAGGCGGTCTGATCAGAGTAATGCGTCTTCTCAACTTCCGCCCTGGCACCTGACGCGACGCGGTGTAAACCGCTTTTTGTATGTCAAACAAGTTCTCTAACGCGGGTAAGTCGCGGATGTTCAAACCCGGAAAGGTTTCAGGTGTGGCAGCGGGACAGAACTGACGTAACAAATCTGAAGCGCGCTTGCTGGTGTTGTATAAGTGAAAGGAAATGCAGCGGAAGACGCAGAGGTTGTCCTTGTTGGGAAAATCTAACACGCCGCTTCTCTTTCCAACTCGACCGGCCTGAGTGATCCTACCGCCTATGGGAAATTCCCCGGTCCCATGTAAACGCAAATGTTCAAATTGGTAGGAAAAAGAACGTGCCACTTGGTGTCAGCGTCGCAAAGTTTCCGTACTTCCTCGCAAGCGACGGTGTTTTCCATCTTTGAGAGGAGCTCTTCCAAAGTTTCTGAATTAGTTATAGTAGGGAGCGGTTGTATGAGAGTTGCGTTGTTCTGGGAGGCGTGAAAGTAGCGCAGTTTGCTCTTGTCTTCTCTGTGTTGTAAGAGTAAGCCTAGCGAGAAACCCACTTTGTATCTGAATCTTTGCGTGAAGTGAATGCGACGCATAGTATCTACAGTGTCACTCAACTCGCCGGTTGGTAGCCTGAAGTTTGTTACACTCACGCAAGTCCCGTGCATCCTGACGCCCGTTTGTATTGCAGGCCAATTCGCCGTGAACGTTTCCTCACCGTTCGGTACAGCACATATGCGCGGAGGGATAGTCACCCCGTCCAGAGATTCGCGTCGACAGGTGATCTTTCGGCAATCGCCTTCGCCGCATAGAGGGCAAAACTTAGGTATTACTCTACATTTTTCTACGTGTCTCTCGTGATTGTACGGTCTTTTAAAAATTTTGAAACACTTTTCGCAGACGTACTGCGTCATGTTTTTTTTTGTTTTTTTTGTTTTTTCACTTAGTTACCAATTAAAAAAAGTTTTTTCCCAACTACTTAGCCGTCTATCTATCTATCTATCAATCTATCTATCTGTCTATCTATCTATCTATCTATCTATCTATCTATCTGTCTGCTGTCTGTGTATCCGTCTGTCTGTCTCATACAGCGTACGTCAAACACTGTGTGTGTGCGCGCGTGAGCGTTGAGCGTCTCTCATTCCAAATCTATACCGAGAAATTTGAGAATAATCTCTGTTTTGTCATCCAACTCTTTGAGCGCTCTGGCGGACAGCGTCACCCCCTGCTGTGTGGGTTTTTTGTCAGGACCTTCGTACTTGCGCACGTGGATGAGGTTCTTACCGCTGTAGTAGCTTACAGCTGCGTACACTTCGCCCTCCTCATCCAGCACTGTGAACCAGGGGGTGTGATTAGGTCTTCCTTGCGCGGACGCTGTGTCGCGTATGCGCACCACTGCGCGGATCTCGGCGATGCGCGCTATTAGCTCGCGCAGCGCGTCGGCGGTGAAGTGCACTCGCTTGCTTCTGGTCAGAGTCGCCTCTTTCACCTGGCCGTCTTTTGTGTAGCGCGGCCTCCTAGACAGTCTAGCCTCGTCCTCCCAGATCTCCAGCGTCAAAGTCCCGTCTAAGCAGAACTCTAACCCGAGAGGACGGGGGGTTTTCTCTGCTTCTTCTCATGCATCTTCTTCTTTTTCTTGTATTTTTCTCTTCTTAGTAGGCCTTGTTGTTCTGGAACCCACCTTAGAACGTTTCAGACCCGCAAGAAGAGTAACACCATCAGCGTGAGCTGAATCAGCAGCAGAACCAATAACAGGAGCAGCGTCAGCGCTGGTATCCGACGACTCGTTGTTGGAACAGAGCAGCCACACGCCGTCGGTGCTGAGTGTAGCGGTAGAAGATGAAGCGCCGCCGCCCTCGTAAAGTGGCGGTGAGGGCAGTCGCCACGGACCGGACGCGCTACCAGTGGAAGTGAGGTCGAAAGTAGTGGAAGAGGGGAGCCGAAAAAACGTACCGTCCACCCGTTGCCCTTCAGGTTCGTCGTACGCCTCGTCGTCAGCGTCGTTCTCTGTCTCACCCTGTTGCTGCTGCTCCTCCTCCTCCTCTTCTTCTTGGTTTAGGGGCTGAGTGTCCGAATAGCTGTAAGTCTCAGCGCGAGCGGCGTCGATGGCGTCGGTTGATGTAGTGGTGGAGAGGGGCTGTGCAACGTGCGGCAGGTCATCAAAATCAGCAACAGTAGTGGGGAGGTGAAAACCCGGTTGCCAGTACTGCGCTGTGCCAGGAGTGTTGTCATCAGTAGTAGTAGCGGTAGCAGCAGGTGCAGCAGCAGCAGCAGCAGCAGGCGCAACAGTAGCAGGCGCAGCAGCCTCAGCAGGCGCAGCAGTAGCAGGCGGAGCAGTAGCAGGTGCAGCAGCAGCAGCAGCACGAAGAGCACCAGCAGCACGAGGATCACCAGCACCAGCAGCAGCAGCACGAGGAGCAGCAGCAGCAGCAGCAGGCGGGGCAGCAGTAGCAGCGGCAGCGCGCTTAGCAGCAACAACCATCGCGAGTGTAACAACGTCGCTAGCACGACGACTACTACCAGTAGTACTGCTACTACTACCACTACTACTACTACTACTACTACTACTACTACCGCTACTACTACTACTACTACTGCTGCGAGCGCTCGCTACAGCGGGAGGGTGATAAGACCAAGCGGTTGCGGCGGTAGTCTCATCTTCAGTAGCAAGAGGAGGCGCTGACGCTAAACGAGCGCTGTTCCGCGTAGTCTTCTTGTTCTTGAACTTGCTTAGATCCTTGGACGGCACTAGGTGTTGTCTTTTGCTCATGGTGGTGACTGTAGAGAGCGGCAAAAGACTGAGTGAGTGAATGGGGGTTTCCAGACCCCTTATATATGCCTTCTCGCTTCTAGAGCTAAGCTACTTACTGCCCTGTTCAGCTGCCGCCGGCTGACCGGCGGCCATTCACAAAGAGAAACAAAAGACATAATGCATGACGTTTTCAGCTGGATCCCTTTCCCCCCTTTTGAGAGATCGACTGACATGAGCTAAGCTACTTACCACCCTGTTCAGCAATTCAACGCGCATTAGCTGTATAAAGGATTAAGCGGTTGCTGCCGCCGGCTGACCGGCGGCCATTCACAAAGAGAAACAAAAGACATAATGCGTGACGTTTTCAGCTGGATCCCTTTCCCCCCCCTCTCTTTTGAGAGATCGACTGACATGAGCGGGCGGTGTACCGACTGTGCTAATTCAACGCGCATTAGCTGTATAAAGGATTAACGGTCATGAGCTTAGAGTGTGTATACAAAAAAAACTACAGGAGGCGTGTGGCGTGAAGCAGGACCCCCTAAGACGAGTGTGTCTGTCTGTGAGTAGAGTCGTGTGCATGTGGTGAGCGACTTAAGTGTAAAACAAAAAAAAATCACCACCTCCTGCCGTGGTGAGTAGACCGGGCCGGCCGGCGGCGGCCGGCTAGTTCAATAGGGGTGACAGCTGACTAAGGCTGTGCATGAAAAAATCCGATTTTCACCTGACCTCTGACGTTTGTTACAATGAATGTCAGAGGGAGAGAGAAAACGAGTTCTATTAGTAGAGCGAACCCTAATATAGCACTAATGTAGCAGAAGTACTAATATGTCGACTTTGGAAACACCAAAAAATATTGTTATATCAAATAGAGGTTAAGAAACAGGCCCCAGAGGGGTCAAAAGCGACCTGGGCCGTTTTGGAGGCGACTTTTGACCTAATGCAATAATAAAAGTGACCTGGCGACTTTTGGACAAAATTGACAATACTTAAGGGGGTTCAAAAAAGCGACTTTGTGACCTAGACCCCTTAATTTCGGCGACTTTCTGACCTCAGGGGGGGGACCCCTCTGCCCCCCTCTGCACCCCCATTCTTATACAGCCGACAGAGATATGCTTCTGTTTACATTCACATTGTGTATAAATATACTATGGTATGGGCCACAACTACTACCCTCCCCCCGCTCACCTCCATGTAAGTCTTATACAGCCAGGAAACTGACGATAATATCAAACAGGTTTGATATTATCGTACGACTATCTCTTGCATCCATTTTAGTAAAGAAACACTCATCGGCCGACTATTAACTAATTTGCAAAGTCCACTGGGTGTACACATAATTTGACACATCATGGACGCCGAAGTATGTATACAAACATTGTACAAAATCAAAATAAACAAATCTTTATTCCGACGAAGTTACCCAGTTTATGCTCTGTGGATGATGGCCATAAACAAGCAATACCTGCGCTATCAAAGACAGTTAGCAGGTATTTTCCATTCCATACAGGCACATTTATCCTAGCCAAAAGGCCCAGACGTGATATCAGCCCAAATCCAGAATTTCTAGATATAATTTCAAAGGGCACAGAAAAGGTTCCCATTGTGTGTCCATCTATAATTCACTAAGTCACTGTAACACAAGTGACACCTTATTTATTGCAGAGGACACAGAAAAGGTTCCGATTGTGTGTCCATCTATAATTCACTAAGTCACTGTAACACAAGTGACACCTTATTTATTGCAGAGGAAATTTAGGCCATGAGTGTAAGGAGGATATCAAAGTATTCATCCTGGAATTCGTAATGAGCATCCATCCTCAAAATTCGTGTAAAAAAATGCGAAAGTCCATTGGATGAGACTGGACTGATCCATATCTTCCCTCGAAACAAATTCCTGTGAATTCCCCCTGAATAACACAGGTTGAACTGGGGTCAGTCCCGGGAATAACCCGGGTTCTATTCCTGTGATATCACAGGATTCTGTAAGCAAAATTTCCTGTTATATCATGAGATTCTGGTGAAGAGGGGTGCATGGGTTCGAATCCCTACTAGCAGACCTGAATAGTTCTAGTGAACATGTCTTTGGATTTATCTAAATATTCTTACAAAAATATCCACATACATTCCTTTTGACTACTTACAATCTCACATAATTATGCTTGTCCTGACCGGGAACTGAACCTGCTACCCTTAGACCCATAGTCCCGTGCTCTAGCGACTGACCTGCTAGGACCTGTAACCGGAGAGCTACATGATCTGTGACCAGTGGTGACTGTACCATAATATATTATGTATACATAGAGTACTTACTAGGGACCTTTAGCAACCATGTAAAAGCTAATAAAACACAGACGTAGCAGTGCTGAAAGGCATAGGATACGTCTGTGTTAAATGAGCTACGTCGGGTTTGCTGAAGGTCCCTATTGACAAAGAGGGATGCAGGATAGACATGAGGGACCTTTGCCAAACCCAACTTTGCCAATTAAATGTAGACATATCCTATACTTTTAACACTGCTACACCTGCATATAGTAAGCTCAGATGTACATCATGTAGATTTTCCCATTATTTCTTTCATGCGCAAAAAAAAAGATCACTAGGGATTCCAACTATCCACCTTCAGATCTACTGTGCTAGACGAACATATGACGAAAGAGCCTGAAAGAAATATTAGTGAAAAAACCTTTTCGGAAAAAACATCTTTAAAAAAGGTGCAAGAATATACCAACATATGACCCTGAAAGAAAGATTAGAAAGAAAACTTTTTCTGAAAATAAAATCCTTGAAAAAAGTGAAAAAAGATTTCTGACTTGAAATGACGGACATACTGTATGACGAACATATGAAGGACATATGACGAATATATAACAAACACATGGCGAACATGGGACAAACATAATAAAAAGGTAGGATGGATGAAAGAAAAAAGGATTACTTGAAAACCGAACATTAACTCAAAATAATGAAGGCGGATTATAATTCCGCATTATACATGCTGGGGCCATGTATCCTGGGGCTATGTGTATCTGGGGCCATATACCTGGGACTCCCATGCATCGGTTAGGGGGAATATGAAAAATGATTGCTAGCTAGGTAGCCAAACTCACATACAGCTAGTTAGATCAGACTCACATACACCTATTGTTATTTTATGTGCACAGTAGGGCCACTCACCCAGCAAGCTTCAACACAGCAACCACACACACAACAGCAAGCAGCGGCAAAAGTGCTGTCACCAGGTAATGAAGATATTTCGAGAAATATCCCCAATTCATAAGGCCAGATGATGAGTCTTAGGTCAGCATATATGCACATCCATAATCCAAGTTATCGGAATAAAACAGCTTTATCAGTATAAAAATCCCTTTCCTAAGGTCAGATAATTAATCAGGTGTAGGAGCTTCTTTTTCCGGCCAAAGATTTGTTAAATCTGAAAATGTAAGAATATTTTACACAAAAAAAAGAAAATGCTAGGGTGGGGCTGGCTGAAACACACCTTTATTGTTTTGGCCAAACAATGCACATGATAATGATGATCATTATATTACAGACATTGCACTGACATGGAATCAAGCACAAGTAGAAAAGTTTGTGGATGATAAAGGATTTGAAATACAACAGAAGCTCAGTAAGTATTTCTATTTAATTTGGTACGCCCACATTATGGCACACCCACTGAAATATCTCCAAGGCAATCTGAAATATTAACTCTGCAGTCTTATATCAAGTATGTCACGGGGTTTTAACCGTAGCAGCCACAGGATACTATGTATTTCCAAAGGTGAGCTGAGAAATGTTCATATTGGGTTACTGGAAAATGTTTGTATCAGAAGATGCTCATTATTGGTGCACATAAACAATCAAAGAAAAAAGCAATTATATAATATCTTCCGAAATGCATTTCATTTTGCAATAATTCATGTATTTATATATGACATGGTTTTGTATTATTTTCAGGGCCATATATGGATGCACCACTCCTGGCAAATTTTGTCAGTGGGAAAGTTATCACTAATTTCGAGAACGGAGAGATCACGGTACATTTCCCTGTGTACATTAAATTAAAGCTATCAAACTAACCTTCACAGATATAGAAATGCTCCACCAGCTGTAATTTGCAATTTAAAAAATAGTTCAACTATGTGATTTTCAACCATGATTAATCAATTGTACACATTGTTTTGACAGAATAAGACGGAGGTTAATAGTCAACTGGCGAAGCTCATGGATTTCATAAGGGAAGATGCTGAGAAGTTCCACAATTTCTTCAAAGTACTTCGAAAGCGTGAAATAAAGTTCCTTGATCAGGCAGTTTCAGAATTCCTGGCAATGTAAGCCATGCCATAAATGAAATAGCTTGTTGTGAACTATGCATGTCTGTGTGCTACCTTCCTGTACGGTGCTGCAAGGTCTTGGGAAACAACAGTTTTAATTATCTGATAATGAAAGATGACAAATTAATGAAATACTGCATAAACAATTTTTTTCAAAATATGTTTTTCACAGGTAATCTTGATCATCCTCCTAGTCTAACATTATTTTCAATGACAACGTGTATTATTGACTCAGAGCCCCCCTTTAGCATAATAGTTCTTATTCCCACACCACAGCCCTGTGCAATGCATTCTTGATATTTGTACATGAGTAAAGACAACCGATGACAACCTTTGTACTGCAGGCCTCCAAAAATGAGGGCCACAGAGCTCATAACATTCAATTACTTAAATATTACATCAAAACAGATCAATAGTAATTAGACCCTCAATTTTTACGTTGGTTGAATAATTCACCCATTTCTAGATGAATTAGAAAGAGAAAAATATGCGTCAATGGTATAGCAATGAAACATGAGAAACTTGTTATTGTTCAATTGTCATCAACTGCCATAAAGTAATCCTATAATACCAGATGTCATGTTCATATACAATGGTATTGAATGTATACTTATTATTTGTATAATGAGACATTAAAAGATGAAAACACAGTTTCACGCTCACAGATATATATATATATATTGGCACTATACAGACCTATAATGTATATGCATTGGCACTATACAGACCTATAATGTATATGCATATGGATCTTCTCACATTAAGTTGTGATTTGCGTAGCCCTATCTGTCGGCCGATGCTATCCGCACGCCACAGGCGTGCGAATAGCGGCCGCTATTCGCACGCCCACAGGGTGCAAATAAGAGCCCTTATTCCCACACTAGGTAGGGTCTGCATAATACTTCTTATTCCCACACCATATAGGGTGTGTAGTACAGGTCTTATTGGCACCCTATACTATACTTATAGGTCTATAGGGTGGTAATTGGGGTGTGAATTAGGGCTGTTATTCCCACACTGTGTGGGATGGGAATTAAAGGGGTTATTAGCACCCTATGTAGGGAATGTGCGAATAAGAATGCTTATTTGCACACTGGGGAGGGTGTGGATTAGAACTCTTATTCCCACACTGTATGGGGTGTGTATAGAAGCTGTTATTGCCACACTAAGTTGTAGGACTACAGGGATTCCAGGGAAAACTTTCCAATCTTAAAATCAAGTGCTAATCTTAAAAATCAATAATCTTAAAATCAATAATCTTAAAATTGATAATCTTAACACCAGGCCTACACCCCTCTACACGTTTACATTTTTAGAAGAGAAAAAAAGTGACTTGTCCTGGAACCGAATCCTGGCCTCCCACAAAAGAGGCTGGCACCATACCTACTGCTCCACAGTGGCTATTGGTAATAGCCATGGATTTTCACATGTAGTCTTTCCTGCTCCCTACTGGGTGTGGGAATAAGGATCATTATTCACACACCATGGGTGTGGGAATAACAATACCTATTTGCACCCTCTACAGGGTGTGAAGAACAACTGTATTCCCCACACCAATCCACACTATATAGGCCTATGTAAGGTGGCAATAAGACCTGTATTGCAACCCTATATGGTGTGGGAATAAGACCTGTTATTTAGACCCTACCCAGTGTGTGAATAAGAGCTCTTATTCGCACCCTGTGGGCGTGCGAATAACGGCCGCCATTCGCACGCCTGTGGTGTGCGGATAGCGCTTGCCCTATCGGCCTTACTTAAAGTCTTTCAAAGTTTTGAGAAACTCAAGATAACCACGAAGATTTATGGAACACCCAAGA